>JASEVX010000013.1:55061479-55066081 GCA_031761405.1 Serripes groenlandicus | reverse complement strand
GACGACTGTGTAAAAACCTGAGAAATTGTTCTACACAAGTAAGATTTCAAAAGGTTAAATATTTAGATTTTATTTTGGTGTACATATTTGTTTAGCCAACACACACACACACACACACACACACCCCCCACCCCCACACAACCCCACCCCCCCCCCCCCCCCCACACACACACACACGCGCGCACACACACACACCACACACACACACACACACACACACACACACACACACACACACACACACACACACACACACACACACACACACACCACACACACACACACACATACGTGTATTGATGTAGTTCTGAGGACGTTGACAGAGTTCTGCACTAGAGGACCAACAAGAAGGAAAGCGTTAAGGCTTCAGAAATTTCACAGATTGCTCCTCTGTAGGCCTTATTATGAGCCTCACAGGGTAGAATCTATGTCATCCAACCGTTTCTTTAAAACTCCTTTATGACATTTGGTCTATACTGCCCTACAGTCTGAGGACTTTCAGAGTATACCATCTGTGCGAGGACAGTGTCTTTTTTGTCTATGTATAGCATCTTTAGGAGGACATGGAAACGCTGTTCTTACTCATGTGATATTATGAGAATTGAAGTACTTATGTTGACACCGGTATATATATATATATTTGATTGGTCAATGGAAATCTTTATGACGAATTTTGATTGAACAAACATACACACACGGAGTAAATTGTGTATGACAGAAAATACACAAATCACATCGCACAAACATTACGAGGACAACCATGTTTCTTAATGTTTAGAACGTAGTCCCCATAATGGTGATGTATATCAAGAAAACTTTCCGAGGACCTGAGTGTAAGTCCTCAGAATGTAAAAAGTCCTCTGACCGTTGATATGTATCCAATGTTCAGTCCTCACAACGTAGGCCATACACACGCACACACACTCACACCCAAACACACATATAGACATACAGACATACAGACAGACAGACAGACAGACAGACAGACAGACAGACAGACATACAGACAGACAGACAGACAGACAGACAGACAGACAGACAGACAGACAGACAGACAGACAGACAGACAGACAGACAGACAGACAGACAGACAGACAGACAGACAGACAGACAGACAGACAGACAGACAGACAGAAAGGCAGACAGGCAGACAGACAGACAGACCCCCCCCCCTCCCTCTCCCGTAACTTCTACTTGTCTTATATGTAATATATACTTAGAGTTAAATTATTGCAACATTGTAACTACACTGGCTGATCTACACGATTTACGATATTCACATACTACATCCATGACTTAAGAGACCGCTTAGTTTACAGAAATATAGTAATACATAAAGACATACCTTCGATAGACAGCCATTCAGATAGGCATACCTTCAGAGAGACATGAATACATACAGTGACAAACATAGACATATATAGACAGATATACATAGACATACAAATCCAATTAGAGAGACATACACTAAGATAGACATAAACTCAGATAGACATACATTTATAGACATACACGCATAAACACAGATATACACATAAAGTGATAGACATACAATATAATAGACACACATGATTTTAGACATACATCATGATGATAGACATACATAATGATGGAAATACAAACGCATAAGACGGATAAACATACAGGTTGACATACATGCATATAGACATACAGTCAGATTGACAGTTACAACAAGAGACAGACGGAGAGATATATACATAAGCATCAATTCCTGACATAACTACAGATGAACATCCACTCAGATAGACATAACTGCCAGAAAGCATACATTCATAGACACATGCATAAACACAGATGTATACATACATAGTGATAGACATACATAATGGTAGACACATATGCTGATATACAGGCACACACACATAGACAGATAAACATACACATGCATACAGCCAGATTAACACTACTCTGTTAGAGAGAGAGAGAGAGAGAGAGAGAGAGAGAGAGAGAGAGAGAGAGAGAGAGAGAGAGAGAGAGAGAGAGAGAGAGAGAGAGAGAGAGAGAGAGAGAGAGAGAGAGAGAGAGAGAGAGAGAGAGAGAGAGAGAGAGAGAGACGAGAGAGAGAGAGAGAGAAGAACACAAAATAAGAGAGAGAGAGAAGAACACAAATAAGAGAGAGAGAGAGAAGAACACAAAATAAGAGAGAGAGAGAGATGGTGGGTGAAGTTTTCGTATGCACATGTATATTGTCAATCTACTGAAGATCAATCCTATATGAATGAATGAAGGGTATGCTATGTCACACAAACACTGACAGCTATTACACCTAACATCAATATTAGCATCGTCTGGCGTATAGTTTGTGTATGCCCTATGCCCTATGCATTTGTGTATTATATTAGGAATAAACGGCTCTGTTCTGTTCTAGTTCACATATATAGGCATTAAACCAATTGTCATCGACTGATATGTTTCGTATAACATGTATAATGTAAATCTGTTTCAGCTTATATTCTGTTCTGTTCTGTTCTGTTCTGTTCTGTTCTGACACAGTGATATGACGGAAACATTGTTGAAAGTGACAGGAAACACCATTGAGAAGCAACACGCTAACCTGTACTAGTTTGGAAGGGGGCATAACACATCGTTGACAAAAAAAGTTATAACCTGCCACGATCATCTGCATGGCCCTTAAGAGATTCAACTTAGTTATAAGTTGCATTTATGAGAAAGTACACCAGTGTGATACCCAAATGGATCGCAAATGTGCGTATTCCACTTTCGTTCCCCCTCGCAAACGTCCAAAAGTAGCCCGATCCTAGGTTGTTTTGGCATTTGTTGGTAGAGGAAACTCTCCTCTATCAAACCATATCTTTGGTTCGGCTTAGATCACTATATTCCAGAAATAGACCAAGGCCCATTCGAATACGGTCTCACACGAGTACTAATTAACTTTAGTGTAAATCAATCGCATTGCTAATCTTCATATGAACAGACAGACAATAGATAGACAGACACACACACAAAAACAAACAAACAAACGCACACATACGTGTATTGATGTAGTTCTGAGGACGTTGACAGAGTTCTGCACTTAGAGGACCAACAAGAAGGAAAGCGTTAAGGCTTTTCAGAAATTTCACAGATTGCTCCTCTGTAGGCCTTATTATGAGCCTCACAGGTAGAATCTATGTCATCCCAACCGTTTCTTTAAAACTCCTTTATGACATTTGGTCTATACTGCCCTACAGTCTGAGGACTTTCAGAGTATACCATCTGTGCGAGGGACAGTGTCTTTTTTGTCTATGTATAGCATCTTTAGGAGGACATGGAAACGCTGTTTCTTACTCATGTGATATTATTGAGAAATTGAAGTACTTTATGTTGACACCGGTATATATATATATATTTGATTGGTCATGGAAATCTTTATGACGAATTTTGATTGAACAAACATACACACACGGAGTAAATTGTGTATGACAGAAATACACAAATCACATCGCACAAACATTACGAGGACAACCATGTTTCTTAATGTTTAGAACGTAGTCCCCATAATGGTGATGTATATCAAGAAAACTTTCCGAGGACCTGAGTGTAAGTCCTCAGAATGTAAAAAGTCCTCTGACCGTTGATATGTATCCAATGTTCAGTCCTCACAACGTAGCCATACACACGCACACACACACACACACACACACACACACACACACACACACACACACACACACACACACACACACACACACACACACACACACACACACACACACACACACACACACACACACACACACACACACACACACACACACACACACACACACACCACACACACACACACACACACACACACACACACACACACACATACTGGTATACCCAACACACTGAGGTATATAATTCCACGCAAACACACCGAGGTCTATGCTCTTTCGACATGTTTCAAATATAAGACAAATGTAATGGCATAAAGAATTGGACCTGAATGTCATTTATCATAAGCAAATTGGGGTAGTATAATTGTTTGCAAACCAGTACAAGGTAAACAAACAGAGGTAACAACCTCAGTATGGGACACCCTCAACCTCGGTATGGGACACACAGCAACGTCGGTATTGGACACACAGCAACATCGGTATGGGACACACAGCAACATCGGTGGACACACAGCAACATCGGTATGGGACACACAGCAACATCGGTATGGGACACACAGTAAACACATTGTTGACAAACGGAGGAATTTAATAGGAGACAAACACATCAGCTTTGTGTATCTCATGTGTTTAATAAGTTTTCTAGATAAATTACCTAACCCGTTTGTTGCCCGGAGCTCTAGAAACGAGGTGTAAACTTGTCATTATCCTTCAATATGACAACTGAGTCCTATATTGTGGTTACTCACGGAGACAGTTCAAGAATATTTAACTGTTATTTCGAGTCGGGTATGGGTAAAATTTCACTTTATAATCTAAAAAGCAACTCGGTTAAACTTGAAATAGTTCGTATCACATAAACATTATATTGGGATGTGTTACAAGTGTTAAGCAGGTCGTTAATGGTTATAGGTGGCAATAGCCTTTAAAACTGTGGAAAACGATTGATATCTTTATTTATATACATTCAAGTAGCTCA
>JASEVX010000013.1:55023979-55056479 GCA_031761405.1 Serripes groenlandicus | reverse complement strand
AATACAGTTGAAATCATTGTGGCAAATAGTAATTTCTTCTTTTGTCAAAAGATTTTCAAAAGTCGTATGCTGCAGAGGCTTCACATTATGCCAAAGATTTAATTAATGTAACGTTTGATAAAACGCCTAGACCCACTAGCTGTATGCCAATGTGATCTAAAAGGATCCCACGTCGGAATGTCATAAGGTCCCAAGTCGCCTGACGCGGTTCATAATACAGTATAAATAGACTGCGTGTGCCTAGGCACGGGAAAATCTGTTATAAATTATAATTATAACTGTGACTTTCGGTAAGTTCGGTAATCAGGTTCAATCTTATAAAGTTAGCGTAAATTCCGTCGATTGAACGTAACGTATCTGTTTGTGAGTACACAGGCTGATCTGAACCTTTGTTGAGGATTGATGTGGTTTCGTCAGGAGGGCCCGTCGGAGTATCTTTTACAGTGGCGCGCATTATATGCACCTTACACTAATTTTGCCTATTAAACCTTTGTCATTATTCGTATCAACTGTAATTGTTTTCATAGAAAACCTAAATTTTAAAAAAAAAATCGCTGGGTTGGCTTTTGGGGCATATTGCACGTCAATCATTAACCTTATTAGCTGCAGTTATTTTCGTAGAAACCGTTTATTGAAGGTAGGTTCATGAGAATGATAAATGTGAAATGATTATTTTTTCTTAGAAGCAAGTCGTTGTTTTATACGGTATTCATTGGTTTCTAGGTAAATACGTACGTACTTTTCGTCTTACTTATTACATAGGGCTTATTTTACTTCAAGCGTGTCTTCAGTAGACGACTTTTTAAGTTCGGGAAACATTTGGAAGTTGGTGAGAGAGGAGTAATTGCTTGGATTGAACATTTCCTACATTTGCAAAAGTGTTATCTCCAAACGTATGAAACGTGTTTCTTTTTAGCAACATTCCCGCTGATTTATCATTAAGATGTTTCAGACGTTTAAAACATTTTCAAATCAGAATAAAAAGGAAAAACATCATCATACTGAATTTGAACTAGTCATCAATCAAGCACGAGATTACTGGAAAAGCCTGCTTGAAAAAAAAGTCCAGTCATTTTCGAATTATGAGATACCTTTGTCCTGAACATTTTAACTTCCCGTGTCTTAATTTTTTCAGGCACCGCGCAGACAGGCTTTTGGTACCATTTTGTAACAAGTCGGCGGCTACCCAATCGACCTTTCCAGAACGGACCCCACTGTCACCACTTGGTTTCGAACCTTAGACCTGCCACTCCCGAATCGAATATCTTAACCAGTAAGCTATCGAATAGGTAGAAGGGAAAGGGTTAAGTGAAAACAACTGGAGGTTACAAGATGGTAGATCTCACAAACATCTTTTTAGCCCACCGATTTCCGAACGTCCTTGACATTCTTCATTTGGTGTAAACACTATGTTATTATATTTATATTTGTACAAAGCACATACATATCGTAAATGATATATTTGAAGAATTGGGTAATCAAGATTTCTTTCCGCATTTGAGCCTATTTGAACGGCGTTCGCATTCCTGAACAGTATAGATCCAGATAAAATTGGCCATTTACAAATGGTATATCTAGTGATATGACAAAGACAAAAACGTTTATGCAGCAGACGACGGAACCACAAGCAACTAAATGGGCTAAAGTTCTAGAAGTTCTTACTGCAATAAATGCAATAGCCACCGATGATTGAAAATGGCAATGTGCAAATTATCCTGAAAGCTTTCCCTCAAACATTGTCCACGAAGACAACATGTAATGTGACACCCTATGCGGCTGACGACTGTTAAAATCACACGCACCCACGCACGCATGCGCAAGCATACACTCACAATCACACACACCTACGCACGCATGCGCACGCATACACGCCTCACCACACACACCCACAACCCCCCCCCACACACACATACTGGTATACCCAACACACTGAGATATATAATTCCAAACAAACACACCGAGGTCTATGCTCTTTCGACATGTTTCAAATATAAAACAAATGTAATGGCATAAAGAATTGGTCCTGAATGTCATTTATCATAAGCAAATTGGGTTAGTATAATTGTTTGCAAACCAGTACAAGGTAAACACACCGAGGTAACAACCTCAGTATGGGACACCCTCAACCTCGGTATGGGACACACAGCAACATCGGTATGGGACACACAGCAACATCGGTGGACACACAGCAACATCGGTATGGGATACACAGCAACACCGGTATGGGACACACAGTAAACACATTGTTGACAAACGGAGGAATTTAATAGGAGACAAAGACATCAGCTTTGTGTATCTCATGTGTTAATAAGTTTTCTAGATAAATTACTTAACCCGTTTGTTGCCCAGAGCTCTAGAAACGAGGAGTAAACTTTTTTGTCATTATCCTTCAATAGCACAACTGAGTCCTATATTGTGGTTACTCACGGAGACAGTTCAAGAATATTTAACTGTTATTTCGAGTCGGGTATGGGTAAAATTTCACTTTATAATCTAAAAAGCAACTCGTTTAAACTTGAAATAGTTCGTATCACATAAACATTATATTGGGATTTGTTACAATTGTTAAGCAGGTCGTTAATGGTTATAGGTGGCAATAGCCTTTAAAACTGTGGAAAACGATTGATATCTTTATTTATATACATTTATGTAGCTCATTCGAAACGTCTTCAAACCATAGCTTTATACCTTTGGCAAGAATTGTAATTCATTCGTGTATGCAAAGAAGCGAAGCTGTTCAAACTCATTAACATATTTTACATCAGCAATTGCTACACATCCATGTGTTTCCATGATCAAAATCACAATAAAAGTACATACCTCATGAAGTGGGAACCCTGCTACTTGCTGTGTGCATTTTCTGATATACTGCGCATGCGCACGCCTGAGTTTAAGTAGAATATCGGGACGAGGTGTGTTGGGTCACACACAGCACCCTTACACGCCCAAAATGGACACACCGAGGTATCGTACATTTTTAAAGATATAAACATAGACGAGCATTAGACGGTAAACACACCGAGGTAATGGAAAAAATACCTCGGTAGTTTTTGGTACCTCGGTCAGTGGTTGTGTACTTCTATGACCTACCTCGGTGATTAGGGTATACCAACGCACACACACACACACACACACACACACACATACACACACACACACACACACACACACACACACACACACACACACAGGCGTACATACAGACAGACAAACAGACAGAGAGAACGATAAATTCGAGACACATGAATAAATGCAGATATACATACATAGTTGTAGACATGCATAATGATAGACACACGATGATACACATGTATGATACATGCATACAGACATACAGGCAGATTGACAGTTAAACCAACAGATAGACGAAGAGATAGACGGACATACATATATACATAAACATGAATACATACATACAGATAGATATACACTCAGATGAACATAAATTCAGAGACACATGAATAAATGCAGTTATACATACATAGTGATAGACATACATAATGATAGACGCACGAAGATAGAAATACATGATGATGTGCATACATAGACAGATAGACATATAAATGCATAGACAGATAGACTTACACACATATAGACAGATAAACATACATATTGACATACACACGTATATACATACATACAAACATACAGGGAGATTGACAGTTACACCAACAGATTGACGGAGAGATAGACGGACATACATATAAAGACAAGCCGGTAGGCGACGTGGGATTCTCTTTAATGATTTTCACCTTTGCATATTTTGCAAGATATATACTTACAAACGCATAGACAGATATACACATACATATTGACATACAAACGTAAATACATACATACAGACATACAAGCAGATTGACAGTTACACCAACAGATAGACAGACATACATATATACATAAACATAAAAACATAAATACAGTTAGACATACACTCAGATAGACATGAATTCAAATACACATAAATTCAGAGACACATGCATAAATACAGATAGAAATACATAGTGATAGACATGCATACTAATAGACACACATGATGGTAGACATACATTCATGATGATAGACATACATTCATGATGATAGACATACATTCATGATGATAGACATACCTAGACAGATACACATACGTAGACAGATAGACAAACATACACATAGACAGCTAAACATACACATGCATACAGGCAGATTGAGCGTTACACAGTTAGAGAGAGAGAGAGAGAGAGAGAGAGAGATTGAGAGAGAGAGAGAGAGAGAGAGAGAGAGAGAGAGAGGGAAAGAGAGAGAAAGAGAGAGAGTGAAAGAGCGAGAGAGAGAGAGAGAGAGAGATAGAGCGAGAGAGAGAGAGAGAGAGAGAGAGAGAGAGAGAGAGAGAGAGAGAGAGAGAGAGAGACATCAATATTAACATCGTCTGGTATATAGTTTGTGTATGCCCTATGCATTTATATATTGCATTATGAAACAACGGTCTGTTCTGTTCTGTTCCATTCTATATCACAGAAACACAGACAGAGGTTTAGCATTAAACCAATTGTCATCGTATGATATGTTTCGTATGCACATGTATAATGTTTTCAAGTTGAACCATATATGAACAAGACAAATGTTTGTCGCAAAGCATCAAAGAGAAGACGAAACATTTCGTTGCACATGAAGAAATAAGAAAAAAGAACATTTAAATCCACAAAAGTTAACATTTAATTTGAAGTCAGTAATGCTGATATCGGTATTTGAAGATATAAGTTTTGTGTATGACATTTAACCTAGCAGAGTCTGTGTTTTAATATGAATGAGAGATGATTTAGAGTTAACTAATCACGAAAAGTAACATATAATACTTTGGACAAGAGGTTATAATAAATTTCAATTTGTACGAAAAACAATCAACTATTTGTATTGAACACACGCCATGTTATGATAATCTTTTGTCAAATAACGCTGACACACAGAAAATCTGTTTTTGGTTTGTATCAGTAAGTCATGATAGTGGATAAGGGTTTAACCATTTCCCACATAAAACAAATATGCAGCAGACGATTTTGAAATTATCAAGTACAAATTAAAAACCTCTATAAATGATCAAATGATAATTGAAAACTGTTGATATTATTGTGACAAATGCAGATATTGCTCATTATGATGATTTCAATGATGTTTAAACTGACTTTGAAATCATCAAGTACAACACATAGAAAATCTCTATAAATGATAGTAAGATAAATGAAAAGAGTTAAAATTATTGTGGCAAACGGAGCAATCAAAAATCAAAGCTGTCGGATTACAACCGAACACTCTCGAGTGGACGGATTGTCATGATTAATCATCTGCTGCAGATGTGTGTGGGTGTTGATGTTTGTGAAATCATCTGAAGTCAAACATGTACCTAACATCTGGAAATTAAAAGTTTAATATTGATGCGAATTTCAAATATCATTTGAAAAGGATTACATGCTCATTCTCAGATAGACCAAACTGACCTTGTTATGCAACATCATGCAACAGTTCCCGCAGGTTATTTTGCTTCATATATTTCTTTAACCATTTCCTTCAATAACACGCTTTCTGACGCCTCTGCAGCAAACGACTTTTATGAAAACATAGTGACAAAAGAAGAAATTTCTCAATACAAGCAATTTCTCCTTTTGCCTCAATAGTTTCCACTTTTAGTCATAGGTAATCCATTCAATTATAGAGATTTTCTATTTTTTGACAAAATATGTTCAAGTCGTCTGCTGCAGAATTGTTGTAAGAGGGTAAGGGTTAACTATTACCTTAAAAACTGATAGCCATGGAAATTCTCTAGAAATGAAAGTATAATTATTGAATTGAGTTGGAAAACATTGTGGCGAAAAGTGAAATTTATCATAATGAGCAATTTCTCCTTTTGTAACAATTATTCAAATGTTGTCTGCTGGAGACGAGTGAAAATGTGTGTCTGCATTAGGGAAAGGTCTATAACCGTTTTTGGTCATTTTTAGCTCCAATGGTTGAAAGCCAGTCGAGCTTATGTCATGGCGTATTGTCTGTCGTGCGTGCGTGTGTGCGTTAACTTTTTCCTTTAAATGACTCCTTCTCCCTAACCACTTGTAGGTCAATTTGTTTGAAACATCCTCTCAATGTCCTCTTTTAAATTCCTTCAATTTTTTTTGATTGATCTATAATTCTGGTTTCCATGGCAACCAAAAGAAAAAAATAGTGAAAACTTAAAAAATCTTCTTCTCTGAAATTTTGTAGAAATATATTCCTTGGGTGACCTTTTATTAGATTCCTTCAAGCTATGTTTGATTGGTCGAAAAACTTTGCCGTATATTGCTATAGTGAAAACTTAAAAAATCTTCTTCTCCGAAAGTGTTCAGCCGATTTTCAAATAATTTTGTAGAAATGTTCATTGGGTGACCCTCTATCAGATTCCTTCAATCTATGTTTGATTGGTCGTAAAACATGGCCGCCAGAGGGCGCGGCTATTTTGCCTTATATGGCTAAAGAGAAAACTTAAAAAATCTTCTCCTCCAAAAGTGTCAGGCCAATATTCAAAAAAAAATGTAGAAATGTTCCTTGGGTGACCTTTTATTAGATTCCTTCAAGAAATGTTGATTAATTGAAAAACATGGCCGCCAGGGGGTGGGGCTAATTTGCCTTATATAGCTATAGTGAAAACTTGAAAAATCTTCTTCTCCGAAAGTGTTCAGCCGATTTTCAAATAATTTTGTAGAAATGTACATTGGGTGACCCTCTATCAGATTCCTTCAAGCCATGTTGATTGGTAAAAAAACATGGCCACCAGATGGCGGGGCTATTTTGCCTTATATGACCACAGTAAAAACTTTAAACAAATATTCTCCTCCGAAAGTGTTAAGTAGATTTTCAAATAGTTTTGTAAAAATGTTCCTTGGGTGACCCTCTATCAGATTCGTTCAAGCCATGTTGATTGGTTGAAAAATATGGTCGCTAGGGGGTGGGGCTATTTTGCCTTATATGGCTATAGTGAAAACTTAAAATATCCTCTCCTCCGAAAGTGTCAGGCCGATTTTCAAATAATTTTGCAGAAACATTCCTTCGGTGACACTCTACAAGATTCCTTTAAGCCATGGTGGTTGGTAAAAAACATGGCCACTAGGGGCAGGGCTGTTTGGAGATTTGATTTTTGCCTTATGGCCGTGGAGCGATACTGGCTCTTTTGGGCCTCTTGTTCACATTTTAAGGGTTTGTGCAATGGAAAGTGAATGATTTAACTATATGGTTATAGTGAAAACTTAAAAAAACATCTCCTCAGAAAGTGTAAGGCAGATTTTCAAATAATTTTGGAGAAATATTTCCTGGCTGACTCTTTATCAGATTCCTTCAAGCCAAGTTGATTGGTCAAAAAACATGGCCACCAGGAGGCGGGGCTATTTTGCCTTATAGTGAAAACTTAAAAAATCTTCTCCTCCGAAAGTGTTCTGCCAATTTTCAAATAATTTTGCAGAAATGTTTCTTGGGAGACCCAGTATCAGATTCCTTCAAGCCATGTTGATTGGTCAAAAAACATGGCCGCCAGAGGGCGGGGCTATTTTTCCTTATATGGCTATAGTGAAAAATCTTCTTCTCCGAAAGTGTTTGGCCAATTTTCAAATAATTTTGAAGAAACGTTCCTAGGGTGACCCTCTATCAGATTCCTTGAAGCCATGTTGATTGGTCAAAAAACATGGCCATCAGTGGGCGGGGATATTTGGAGATTTCAATTTTTGCCTAATGGCCGTGGAGCGATACTGGCCCTCTTGGGCCTCTTTCAATCATATTACGGCGGCCAGTTCATCTACCAATGTATTTCCTGACATGTGGCAAAAGGAGAAATTGCTCATTGCAACAATGTTTTCAAAAGTCGTCTGCTGCAGAGGCGTCCAAATGCGTCTGTATGAGGAAAAGAGTTAAGTATGCAATTTGATCTCCTCTGTCAACAATTAAAAACCATTGAAGGTATTCTCCCATGACTTAACTGATATGAAGTATTTTGTGGAGTGCATTCATGTAAAGTATACTTAACCCTTTCCCTCACGTGACAAGTCTGCAGCAGATGACTTTGAACATATTTTGTAAAAAAAAATAAAAATCTCTATGATGAAATAGATAACCTATGATGAAATAGATAACCTATGATTAAAAAGTGGAAAACATTGTGACATTGTTTTGAGCAATTGCTTCTTTTGTCACTATGTTTTCAAAAGGCCTTTTGCTACAGATGCGTCAGAAAGCGTCTTTATAAGGTAGCGGATTAACTCATATGAAGTATTTTGTGGAGAGCAGTTGTTTAAACTTTATAGGAACATAAATCTGACTTTCCTGTATTATTTCAGCATTCATCTTGATTCTCATAGCACCTTTAATTTCACTATTTAACGGGTAAGTAGAATTGAATCTGATGGAAGAAATAGTTTGATAACTTAATACCGCATACAGATTGTTTTCCAACCCTTTCCCAAATACAAAAAGTCTGTAGCATAAACCATTTTGGACAAATATGGAAAATCTCTTAAACCCATTACCAAAAAGGTTGTCGTCTTTTCAATCATCAGACAAACAATTTTATCAATGTAGAAAACTGAAAAATTTATATCGATAAAGAGTTTTGAGCAATTTCACCTTTTATTGCAATGTTTTTAAAAGTCCTACTTTAACCGGATTGTCTTGATTAGTCATCTGCTGCAGATGTGTGTGGGTGTTGATGTTTGTGAAATCATCTGAAGTCAAACATGTACCTAACATCTGGAAATTAAAAGTTTAATATTGATGCGAATTTCAAATATCATTTGAAAAGGATTACATGTATACATTTGTTCTCAGATAGACCAAACTGACCTTGTTATGCAACATCATGCAACAGTTCCCGCAGGTTATTTTACTTCATATATTTCTTTAACCCTTTCCTTCAATTAGACGCTTTCTGACGCCTCTGCAGCAAACGACTTTTTGAATACATAGTGACAAAAGAAGAAATTGCTCATAACAAGCAATTTCTCCTTTTGCCTCAATAGTTTCCACTTTTAGTCATAGGTAATCCATTCAATTATAGAGATTTTCTATTTTTTGACAAATATGTTCAAAGTCGTCTACTGCAGAATTGTTGTAAGAGGGAAAGGGTTAACTATTACGTTAAAAACTGATAGCCATGGAAATTCTCTAGAAATGAAAGTATAATTATTGAATTGAGTTGAAAACATTGTGGCGAAAAGTGAAATTTATCATAATGATCGAGCAATTTCTCCCTTTGTAACAATTATTCAAATGTTGTCTGCTGGAGATGAGTCAAAATGTGTCTGCATTAGGGAAAGGTCTATAACCGTTTTTAGTCATTTTTCACATTTTCAGGGTTTTGTGCAATGGACAGTGAATGATTTAACTGCTGACTAAAACTAGCATCATATCACTGACACCAGGCGGATAAAGTGGATCATTTTTTTTTTTTCATTTAACATTCACAATGGATAGATCATGTGATATTAGCATGTGGGGGTTGAAACCAGACAATGTGTCGCCTTGGGATCATAACTGGCATATTTGCTGACAAAAGATATTTTTCCCTTAAACCTTCCCCACATACAACAAATCTGACGACTTTTATCAAATTATCATATACAAAATATAGAAAATCTGTATAAATGATACATGTAGTATGATTACTTGAAGAGAGGTGAAATTATTGTGACAAATGGAAAAAGTACTCATTATGAGCAGTTTCTCCATTTACCACTATATATATATGATTTCAAAAGTCGTCTGCTGAATCAGAGGCTTCAGAAAGCGTCTACATGAGGGAAAGGGTTAAAACACTCATGTTTGAAATAAAGTATCATATTCAACAATGTTCACTGTACTAAAACTGAAATTGATACCATCTGAACAATAGAAGTTAGATATAGGCCTGAAATAGAATAGTTTGGTGGAATGTTTAAAGTATAAATTATACATAAAAAAGGACGAGACATTCCTGAGATAAAGAAGTGAAGATATCAGATGATAATTGTACCATATGATTAACAACAGAATTCAACCTAGCTTTTCCCCACATACAACGCAACACATGTGGACAGACAAGTTTGAAAACTTCTAGGCAAAATTATGAATAACTATAAATGGAAATATTTGTACAATTATTGAAAAGAGGAATTACTTCTTTTCCCACAATGAAGATGTGTCAAATACAGTCTGCAGTTTAGAAAGGGCCCTTTCTGTACTTCCAATTGTTCTTCATATCTTTTCTTCATGATTATAAGTGGGTTGAAAGGAAATATAAATATATTATAACTTACCTATGCACGAAGTGCAAGGTGAGCTATTGTGATCACATTTTGTCCGGCGTCCGTCCGGCGTGCGTCGACAACATTTGAGCTTGTTAAAAACACTCTACATGCTACATTTTGCATCCGATCTTCATGAAAGTTTATCATAACATTCATCTCCATCAAACTTAAACATGTTCGAAACTGGGCCATATGAGGTCAAAAACTAGGTCACTAGGTCAAATTGAAGGGAAATCTTGTTAACACTCTGGAGGCCACATTTTTAACTTGAGCATGTTGAAACTTTATCAGAGTGTTTGTCTTGATAATATGTAGGTCAAGTTTGAACATGGGTCATGTTGAGTTAAAAACTAGGTCACTAGGCAATATTGAAGGGTAATCTTGTTAACACTCTGGATACTGCATTTTTAACTTGAGCCTGATGAAATTTTATCAGAATGTTTTTATGCCCCCGGAATCACCGATTCGGTGGGCATCTAGTTTTTGGCCTGTCTGTCTGTCTGTTTGTCTCTTTGTCTGTCTGTCGAAAAAAACTTTAACCTTGACCACTACTTTTGAACCATAAAAGGTACGGCTACCATATTTCACATGTGTATTCCTTGTGACATGACCTTTCTGTCAGTACCAAAATGTTTGACCTTGCGACCTTGACCTTTGACCTAGATGTTGACATTGGGGGCATCAGTGTTAGCTGAGCGGAACGTGATTGGAACAAAGTTGGGATGCTTTATAAGTGGAACGGAATTTTGCGCTCTGAACGAAAAAATTCAATCACATGAATACTTCGTTCAATCTGAGCGGAACGGAAAAAAGCAATCGCAATGTTATGAATGAGTGAACGCTTTATGAAAGGAATGGAACGTGAGCAGAACGGAGCGTGAACGGTAAATTTGTCAATTCAAGATGTTCTTAACTGTAATTGTAAAAATACCTATCTATCTTTCCAACATGCTACATATCTGCAGCAATCTGTTTTAAAATTATCCAGGCAGAAATATGAAAAAAATCTCTTGAAATGAAAGATAGTTATTGAATAGAGTTGAAAACATTCTTGCAAAGTTAGAAATTGCCTCCTTTTGCAATAATGTTTTTCAAAAAGGCATCTGCTGCAGATGTGTAACAACTTGCCTGCATGTGGTAAAATGCTATAAAGAATTATATATTTTTATTTATGATGCTTTTTAAGAGAAGGTATAGCTATTTCATGCCTTAACCCTTTCCCTCAAACAACAATTCTCCAGCAGACGACTTTAAACATATGAAGTCAAAAAATAGAAAAACCTCTATAATTGAATGGATAACCTATGACTAAAAGCGGAAAACATTGTGGCAAAAGGAGAAATTGCTCTTTTTGAGCAATTTCTTCTATTGTCACTATGTTTTCAAAAAGCCATCTGCTGCAGAGGCTTTAGAAAGCGTCTATATGAGAGAAAGGGTTAACACTTTCCCTATATATATAGACCCATTCTGACGCCTCCGTAAGGGATGACTTTTGAAAACATTGTGACAAAAGTAGAAATGGCTTAAAACGGTCAATTTAACTTTTTCAGTAATTATACCTACAATAATAGAGATTTTATTCAAAGTCGTCTGCTACAAATTTGTTGTATGTGGGAAAGGGTTCAATCCTTATTAGTCCTCCATAACCTATTTTGTTGGTAATCACAACAATTGTCTGATTCAGAATACTCTTTTTGCTACCACCAAAGGTTTTAAATGGTTGATAAAATAAATGTTTCAGAGTAAAGTCCAATTTACTCCTCCTTTCTGAGGCCTCTGGAAGCCATAGGAATCCGCTGTGGTCGAGTGGTTAGCGTCGGGGATTTCAAAACCGGGTGTCCCAGGTTCGATCCACAGTCGCGGCACTACGGTCATGGTGGAGTGCCCTTGGGCAAGGCACATTTTCTAGCCTAGTATTGGTTTGTTTACCCAGGGATCATGAATAATTGCGCGCTAAATGACCTTAGCTGTCGATGCGCCATAAAACAATATACATTCATTCATTCATTCTGGAAGCCATATCTGAAGCAGCCGACTTCAGAAAACATTGTCTAAAAATGTTGAAATTCTTAAAGAAAACAAAGTTATTGCATATATTTGAAAAATGATAGTGCCTGAAGATTTTTGATTCACATTATCTAGTGATTACTATGATGTTTATGTGTACTATGTAATGTGATAACCTGTTATAAAATAGCACCTTTTATCTTATACCTCATAAACTATAGACTAATTTCTCCATTTGCCACAGTGTTTTTAAAAGTTGTCTGTTTCAGAGGCATTGTGAGCAATAATGAGTAATTTCTACTTTTACCACAATGCTTTCAAAAGTCTTGTGTCGAAATGCGTCTGAAAGTGAAAAGGGTTAAATAATATAAAGAATACCTTCAATCTAGAAAGTCTTAAAAGAAACAATGTAAGAGAAACAAAAACTTTGAACTTCTGGTGTTGGTACAATTTTGAAAGAGAATATTAACCGTTACCAACATACAAATGCTTCTGATGCCTCTGCAGCAGATAACATTGGAAAGAAAGATGTAGCATGTTGAGCAATTTTCCCTTTTGCCAAAATATTTTCAACTGCATTTAATATATATACTTTCATTATGAAGATTTTCCATATATTTGCCAATATGTTTTCCGAGTTGTCTGCTGCTGATTTGTTGTATGTGGAAAACGGTTAACCCTTTCTTCAGATTATTCGTTCATGCAAACATTCACCCTTTATTTTATAATATATATATAAATGAACATGTATGGTGTTAATATTAAATCATTATCATCATATCAGTACAGTATATTGTTTTAAAGGTGTATATTGCATCTATAATGTTTTATTGGCAATATGAAGTCATATCTTAATTTTACTTAAATCAATGATAAAAAAGAAGTAAAATATAAATGTGACATATTTTCCGTTATTAAACCTATAACCCATTGCCTTAAATATTGATTTAACCCTTTCCAACATACAGACGTTTTCTGATGCCTCTGTAGCAAGCGACATTTTGAAAACATTGTGACATAAAAGAAATTGCTCATAATGAGCTATAATGTTTTCAACTCTATTTAAAAGTTAGACTTTTAAATTCACATATTGTTACCATATTTTTTTTTTTTTTGCCTAGATGTTTCCAATGTCCTCTAGTCAATGCGACATGCGTCATTCCTCTTCCACCAATGGGCTAAGTCTATGTGGAAAAGCAGCCAGTTGCTTGGGAAGATTGTTGTGTGGAGTACTGGTGTGAGAAAACCAGGAAATGCATGAGTAGGTGAACCGGCCCCCGTGATATAACTGAGAAATTGTTAAAAACGGCGTTAAACCCCAATCAATCAATCAATCAATCCATAGTCCTCTGCTTCAGATTTCTTGTATGTTGGAAAGGTTTTGACTTTTCCCATTCACAAATAACAGATGACAACAGATTGTTTATTTTGTTTTGTCAAAAACACTGTGGAAAAAGGAGAAATAACTTATTGTGCATTTTTAGCTCACCTGAGCACAAAGTGCTCAAGGTGAGTTATTGTGATCGCCTTTTGTCTAGCGTCAGTCGTCTTTTATGGCTATAGTGAAAACTTAAAAAATCTCCTCCTTCAAAAGTGTTAGACCAATTTTCAAATAATTTTATAGAAATGTTCCTCAAGTGACCCACTATCAAATTCCTTCAAGCCATGTTGATTGGTCGTAAAACATGGCCGCCAGGGGGCAGGGCTATTTTGCATTATATGGCTTTAGTGCAAACTCAAAAAAAATTCTCCTCCGAAAGTGTATGGCCGATTTTCAAATAATTTTGTAGAAATATTCCTAGAGTGACCCTCTATCAGATTCCTTTAAGCCATGTTTATTGATTGAAAACTATGGGGCAGGGCTTAATTATATGACTGAAGTGAAAATAAATAAAATCAGGTGAGCTTTTTTGCTAGCTGCATAGCAACGGCTATCTTTCGGATTATGGTCCTCTAAATTGTCAAAATTGCTATAATACAGCTTGTGAACACAATAGAGCTTCCATTTACTATCTGATCTTCACCAAATCTTCACCAAACTTAGATGGTATTTGAATATTGATGACATATTGGTTCCTTTTGAAACAAGCCAGATCAATGCCAGTAGAGCATAGGCCCTCATGGGCCTCTTGTTTTAAATATCTCAAAGATTCTATAACCGAAGTTTCAGCTCTCCAGATTAAAAACTGTAGCAGAAGATCGAAAAATGTTTTTTGTTCTTAAAACGCTTTTTTTTGCTAGCTGCATAGCAACAGGTGGGTCGTTAGAAACGAAACTCAAACGTGCACACCCTTAGCTGTTTTGGCACATATTCATTAAGTTTCATTGAAATCGGCCCGTTGGTTTTGCCTGTGGAGCGTCGCTAAAAAAAACCTGGACAGACACACACACACACAGACAGACGGAAAAGCCTGACAATAAGGGATACCTAGCAAATCAAAAAGAAAATACAAGCACAAATTAAGACATTGAAGATGGACAATTACATACATGCAAAAATACCAACAAATAAAAAGAAAATATTTCTGATTGCAGGTCTAAATATAATATAACCCGCATTCCAGAAGTAATAAGACGAAGTAATGCAGAATTTGAGCTTAGAATCACTCTGCAGATTGATGGTATGCTTTAAGGACGTAAAGATATGAAATTCATCATTTACGAAAACTACAGGCTATATCTTAAGACATAGCGTTGAAAAAATTGTGATTAGGCAAATTGTTCACTACGAGCAATTTCACACTTTTGTCACAATGCTCTATAATGCCTACTATTGATAATTGGGTCACAAAAGGTCGTCTTAGATAAGGGAAAGGGTTCAAACACACATACAGAAAGCATCAAATTCACAACACAAAAGAACAAGCCACCATAACAATTAAAGATGGATATATAATCATATATAACAATTGACATATTACACATGTATACTATAGTCAGTCATTACACACACAAATTCAACAGAAATATTTTTGATTTAAACGACTAGATGATATGATAGGACAAATTCCGCTTTCCAGGTATAATATGAATAAGTAATACAAATTGACGAGAATTCACACTGCAGACGAATGGATGTATATATGGGGATGGGTGAATGGATGGATAAGTGGATGGATTGATGGATTGATGGATATGTAGATGGACGGCTGGGTGGATGAATGAGTGACTCATACGGAATACAATTAAATGAAGTAGCATTGTGTGAAGGAATGAATGAGTAGTATGTCTGACATAAATGTTAATATAACTACATTAGAAATGTGTATAGTCTTGTTAAAGATTTTTTTTTTTTTTGAGAGGCTATACTATAATGGGACAGTCCACCTAACAGATCTACCACCTGTGAAACAGGGGATTGAGATTTTAGTTCATTGAATACTGCAAGACCTGTAACGCCAATGATTGACTTCCACAAACAATACCTAATACTGTTGTTGCAAATGCAGTGAAGTATAAGATGGGCAACCGGACGTTCCGTCAATAGCGTGCATTTATGACAGATATGAGGTTTTTCAAATGAGAACTATTTGCATAGTATATAAACTATCTTTTGTAAATACCTTTTTAACCAGGAGTATTGAGAGTGCAGTGTCCAGATATAACACAGTCTGTGACTCTTAAATAAAGCATCCCACTAACGAGGGGATAACTTCGTATTTCTATATCGCCTGAGCCAAAGGCTCCAGGTGATCTATCCTGATCACTCTCTGTCCATTGTCCGTCTGTCGTTAACTTTAAGCTTTAAACAGCATCTCCTCCTTAACCACATGACCAATTTCAACCAAACTTCACAGGAATGTTTCTGTTGTGGAACTCTTTTAACCCTTTCCCTCATATTCTGCAGCAGACGACTTTGAGCGTATTTTGTCAAAAAATAGAAAATCTCCATAATTGAATGGATAACCTATGACAAAAAGAGGAAAACATCGCAGCAAAAGGTGAAATAGCACGTTTTGTGCAGTTTCTTCTTTTGTCACTATGTTTTCAAAAAGCCGTCTGCTGCAGAGGCGTCAGAAAGCGTCTATATGAGGGAAAGGTTTAAAATTGTTCAAAGATTTAAATTCCATTCAGAACTTTGGTTGCTGCGGCATCAGAGAGCAAAATGTCCAAACTTTAAAAATCTTCTTCTCTGAATCTGCTTGTCAGATTCCAATGTAATTTAGTAGAAATGTTCCTTGGGTGATCCTCTAGAAAGAATGTTCAAGCAATACTGATTGGTTGAAAAACATGGGATTCAGGAAGCATCAGAAAAGGGGCAAGATGACAACATTTGAAAATTCCATACTACTCGCCTCGGCGTTGGCGTCTGCGACGGCGTTGCCGTCACAACATGGTTAAGGTTTTTGTACCAATTCACTTTTTAGATCACCTAGAGCCAAAGGCTCAAGGTGAGCTATTCTGATCACTTTTTGTCCGTCGTCCATCCGTCGTTAACATTTAGCATTTAGATCATCTCCTCCTTAACCACATGACCAATTTCAACCAAACTTCACAGGAATGTTCCTTCGGTGGACCTCTTTCAAAATTGTTCAAAGATTTAAATTCCATCAAGAACTTTGGTTGCTGCGGCATCAGAAAAGGGGAAAATTGCCAAATCTTAAAATATCTTCTTGTCCAAAAGTACTGGCCCGATTTTAAAATTATTTTTCACAAATGTTCCTTGGGGCACCTTTTACTAAGATTGTTCAAATATTTCCGATCCGTTGAAAAACATGGCCACCAGGGGGCGTAGCTTGTTTTCCTTATATGTGAATTGTTAAAACTTAAAAATTCTTCTTGTCCAAAAGTACTGGCCCGATTTGAAAATAATTTTAAACAAATGTTCCTTGGGGCACCCTTTACCAAGATCGTTCAAATATTTCCCATCCGTTGAAAAACATGGCCGCCAGGAGGCGGAACTTATTTTCCTTATATATGCATTGTTAACATTTTAAAAATCTTCTTGTCCAAAAGAACTGGCCCGATTTTAAAATTATTTTGCACAAATGTTCCTTTGGGCGCCCTCTAACAAGATTGTTCAAATATTTCCGATCCGTTGAAAAAACATGGGCGCCAGCGGGCGAAGCTTGTTTTTCTTATATGTACATTGTTAAAACTTTAAAAATCTTCTTGTCCAAAAGTATTAGCCCGATTTGAAAATTATTTTGCACAAATGTTCCTTGGGGCACCCTCTACCAAGATTGTTCAAACATGACTGTCCATTCCCTGCAGTTTACATTCGCAGACAAATGATCTGGTGATCGATGTAGGGCAATCTCGGCCCTCTTGTTTGTAAAAACCGGAGTGCATCATGCGGTGTGCGTTTTGCGTCAACTTTTTCTCCTCAGTAACCAGTGAGTCAATTGGGATGAAACTTCACAGAAAGCATCCTCTCAATGACTTCACCAAATTTCTTTCAAATTTTAGGGATACATGCAGAATTCTGGTTTCCATGGCAACGAAATGATAAAAACTTAAAAATTCTTCTTCTCCCAAACTGGTTGGCAGATTTTTAAATAATTTTGTAGAAATGTTCCTTGGATGACCCTCTTATCAGATTCCTTCAAGCCATGTTGATTGGTCAAAAAACATGGCCACCAGGGGGAGGCGGGTCTATTTTGCCTAATATGGCTATAGTGAAAACTTAAAAAATCTTCTCCTCCAAATATGTCAGGCCGATTATACGGGTTATTTTCGCATATAGCTATAGTGAAAACGTAAAAAATCTTCTACTCCGAAAGTGTCAGGCTGATTTTCAAATAATTTTGTAGAAATGTTTCTTAAGTGACCCACTTTCAGATTCCTTCAAGCCATTGTGATTGGTCAAAAAACACGGCCGCCAGTGGGCAGGGCTATTTTGCATTATATGGCTATAGTGAAAACTTAAAAAACCTTCTTCTCAAAAGGTGTCGGGCCGATTTTCAAATAATTTTGTAGAAATGTTTCTAGGGTGACACTCTATCAGATTCCTTAAAGCCAAGTTGATTGGTAGGAAACTATGGCCGCCAGGGGGCAGGGCTTATATAGCTAAATTAAAAAAAAATCAAGTGAGCGATCTAGGGCCATCATGGCCCTCTTGTTTTCAAAACCATTAGAGATATTGCTTTGAAACTTACAACTCCTGTTCATCATCATTACCTCTTTCAAAAGACAAGAATACACAACTCTTCCAATGTTTTTGTAAGAAAAATGGCCCTTTTTCGACTTTGAATTTTGGTTAAGTTTTCACCAATTCACTTTTTAGCTTACTTGAGCTTTGCTCAAGGTGAGTTATTGTGATCGCCTCTTGTCCGGTGTCCGTCGTGCGTCAACTTCTTCTCATCAGTAACCAGTGAGTCAATTTGGATGAAATTTCACAGAAAGCATCCTCTCAATGAACTCACCAGATTTTTTCTTCAATTTTTTGGGATCCATGCAGAATTCTGGTTTCCATGGCAACGGAATGAAAAGTTCTTCAAAATTCTTCTATTCCCTAACTGGTTGGCAGATTTTCAAATAATTTTGTAGAAATGTTTCTTGGATGACCCTCTATCAGATTCCTTAAAGCCATGTTGATTGGTCGAAAAACATGGCCGCCAGTTGGCAGGACTATATTGCATTAAATGGCTTTAGTGAAAATTTAAAAAATCTTCTCCAAAAGTGTCAGGCTGATTTTCAAATAATTTTTAAGAAAAGTTCCTAGGGTGACCCTCTATCAGATTCCTTCAAGCCAAGTTGATTGGTCGGAAACTGGCCACCAGGGGTAGGGGCTTATATAGCTAAAGTGAACACAAAAATAAATCAGGTGAGCGATTCCAGGGCCATCATGGCCCTCTTGTTTTCAAAACCATTAGAGATATAGCTTTCACACTTACACAAATATTTTATCCATCATTACATCCACCAACAGCCAAGAGTGCATAATTCAGTAAAGGTTTTTGTAAGAATTATGACCCTTTTTCGACTTATAAAGTACTTTGCTTATAAATAATATGATAAAGAACTTGGTTATGTTTTCTGTACCACCCAATTGGCAAGCACAAAAAAGTCGAGTGTGCTGTCCTCCGACAGCTCTTGTTCTGAAAGTCCGTGTCTGGGTACTCTTGAATAGGAATCTTACTTCAGTGATCCTCTACTTAATTTGCTCAAGCCGTATTGATTGGTTAAAAATATTAGCAACCAGGTGTCATCACAAAAGAGGTAAATTGAACTTTTAGCTACAAATGACAACTACTACCATTCCATTTGATCAATTTCAACTTGACTTCAAAGGAATGTTTCTTTGTTGGTCTTCTTTCAAAATTGTTTGAAGACTTACATTCTGTGTAGAACTTTGGGTGCTGGGGCATTAGGAAGTGAAAAATATACCCGAACTTTTAAATCCTTTACCTCCATAATCTGGTTGTTCGATTCTAAGATAATTTGACAGAAATGTTCTTTGAGTGACCCTCTACAAAAACTGTTCAAGCCATATTTATTTAGTTGAAAAACAGGGCAGCAAGGCGGCATTAGGAAAGGCACAAAATGACAAAACTTGATAATTCCATTCTTATTAATGTTGTTGTTAGATTTCAAGATATAAATGACCTTTACTTATGAGCCATTTTACTATTTCATTAACAGTGTCCACTCCTTGCAGTTTCATTTGCACGCCTGATCAAATTTTCCCAGATATTTGCAGTTAAATATTGCTACTAATTATCCCCCGCTTTTTCGAAGAAAAAAGGGGGGTTATTAATTTGGGTTTGTCCGTCTGTCTGTCTGTCTGTCTGTCACACTTCGTTTCCGTGCAATAACTGCCACAAATGTTAACCGTTTTTTTTTCAAACTTGGTAACAAGGTTAAATGCCTTAAGGGCTAGGCCAAGTTCGATCGTCACTTTCAGCGGACTTTATTCGGTGGAGTTATGGCCCCTTATTAAACAAAAAATGTCGTTTGTTGCCGTTTCCGTGCAATAACTGCCACAAATGTGAACCGTTTTTTTTCAAACTTGGTAACAAGGTTAAATGCCTTAAGGGCTAGGCCAAGTTCGATCGTCACTTTCGGCGGACTTTATTTAGTGTAATTATGGCCCCTTATTTAACATAAAATGTCGTTTGTTGCTGTTTCCGTGCAATAACTGCCACAAATGTGAACCTTTTTTTTTCAAACTTGGTAACAAGGTTAAATGCCTTAAGGACTAGGCCAAGTTCGATCGTCACTTTCGGTGGACTATATTCGGTGGAGTTATGGCCCCTTAATTAACAAAAAATGTTGTTTGTTGCTGTTTCCGTGCAATAACTACCATAAATATGAACCGTTTTTTTTCAAACTTGGTAACAACCTAGGCCAAGTTCGATCCTCACTTTCGGCGGACTTTATTTGGTGGAGTTATGGCCCCTTAATTAACAAAAAATGTCCTTTGTTGCTGTTTACGTACAATTACTCCCACAAGTGTGAACCTTTTTTGTTCAAACTTGGTAACAAGGTTAAATGCCTTAAGGGCTAGACCAAGTTCGATCGTCAATTTCGGCGGACTTTATTTGGTGGAGTTATGGCCCCTTATTTAACAAAAAATGTCGTTTCTAGCTGTTTCCGTGCAATAACTGCCACAAATGTGAACCATTTTTTTTTCAAACTTGGTAACAAGGTTAAATGCCTTAAGGGCTAGGCCAAGTTTGATCGTAACTTTCGGTGGACTTTATTCGGTGTATATGGCCCCTTATTTAACAAAGAAATGTCGTTTTTTGCTGTTTCCATGCAATCACTGCCACAAATGTGAACGTTTTTTTTTTCAAACTTTGTAACAACGTTAAATGGCTTAAGGGCTAGGCCAAGTTCGATCGTCGCTTTCGGCGGACTTTATTCGGTGGAGTTATGGCCCCTTGCTTAACAAAAAATGTCGTTTGTTGCTGTTTCCGTGCAATTACTGCCACAAATGTGAACCGTTTTTTTTTTCAAACTTTGTAACAAGGTTAAATGCCTTAACTAGCTAAGCCAAGTTCGATCGTCACTTTCGGCGAATTTTATTCCTACAATATTTCCTGCAAGCGGGGGATATAAATTTCATGAATTTGCTTGTTTTTTATCATTCAGGTCTTTTGAGTACGGCCTCATCAAAATTATTTATCCTTTTGCTGATAACATTTTTACATGCCAGTTTTGATGGAAAGACACTTGACTCTTGATATTTGTTTGATATATCCAGTAAGATCGTATTTAGCTAAAATGTCGTATAAATCAGGGATAATGCCTGAAGTCATTACCGGATTATTGCGGAACCTGATCAATCTATTAACCCAAAATTATTTTGAAAATAGTGACATGGTAGTCTACATAATTGACCAATAAAGACCCCAACTTCTTATACTTAATTTCTAAAAGGATAGATTTAATGCCAATCACTGCTCTGGATACCATATTGTTTGAACTTAAGGGCAATCTTTGAATTACTTTGTAACAGAATGAGTGAGCTCTTTCAAGTTCTGAAATATTTTTGGGGGACATCAGGCGCCATAGTTCACAACCATACAGGGTCCCCGGCAAAACTATAGCTTTGTGCAAACTCTGCAGGGATAATTATACCCCCAAAAATCAAAGTTTTGGGGGGTTATATAGGAGTCACTGTGTCGGTCAGTCGGTCGGAAGCCATATGTTGTCCGGCCTATTTCTTACAAACCTACTTAGTGGAATTCAATAAAATTTTACATGATGCTTCTATACCAAGAGGAGATTTGCATACCCTAAAGGTCTTACAATTGCATGTTATTTTACAGAGTTATAGCCCTTTTACGCTTGTCCATCTGTCTGTTTATCTGTCAGTCCCACCTAACCTTGTCCGGCCCGCATCTTAACCTTGCATCATAGGATTTGAACGAAACTTGGCACAAACGTTCACCATGATGAGGCGGCGTGTCGCGCACAAGACCAAGGCCTGTACCTTAAATGTCAAGGTCACACTTAGATGTCAAAGGTCAAAATGAGTACTATTTGATAGAACTATACCTTGTTCGGCCTGCATTTCAACAATGCATCATAGGATTTCAAAGAAACTTAGCACAAACGTTCACCATGATGAGGCGGCGTGTCACGCACAAGACCCAGGCCTGTACCTCAAATGTCAAGGTCACACTTTCATGTCAAAGGTTGAAATGAGTACTATTTGAATGGACTGTACCTTCTCCGGTCCACATTTCAACCATGCATTATAGGATTTTATAAAAAAAAAATGGCACAAATGTTCACCATGATGTGGCTGCGTATCGCGCACAAGACCCAGGCCTGAACCTCAAAGGTCAAGGTCACAATTAGAGGTCAAATGTCAAAATGAAGACTGTTTGATAAGACTACTTTGTCCGGCCCGCATCTCAACCATGCATCTTAGGATTCTCAAGTTACTGGACACACATGTTCACCATAATGAGGTGGCTTGTACCTCAAAGGTCAAGGTCACACTCAGAGGTCAAAGGTAAACAGAGTACTGATTGATAGGACTACCTTGTCCGGCCCTCATCTCAACCATGCATCTTAGTACTCTCAAGTTACTGGACACACATGGTCATCATCATGAGGTGGCTTGTACCTCAAAGGTCAAGGTCACACTCAGAGGTCAAAGGTCAAAATGAGTACTGTTTGATAGGACTTCTTTGTCCGGTCCGCATCTCAACCATGCATCATAGGATTCTCAAGTTACTGGGCACACATGTTAACCATGATGAGGTGGCATGTACCTCAAAGGTCAAGGTCATGGTCAAAAGTCAAAATGAGTACTGTTTGATAGGACTACCTGTGAGTGTCAGTCGGTCGGAAGCCATATTTTGAGTCAAGGTGCTGTTTTGGGGCTATTTATCATCTTCAGTGATAGTTCTAGTTTAGTCAGAATTTCAATGAAAGAATTTCTCTCATTTTCCAATATTGATGAGAGATTTTTTAATTCAGGGAATTTTCGTGCAAGAAAGTGCAGATATTGCTTGGAGGTGTTCTGAATCTGATTTCATAGTAGGTTCATAGTAGCTTATGCATTCTTATTATAAATGGTGGTGTATTTTCTTTTTCCAGGATTTGTACCAGTACCATGGCACAGCTAACACGTGGTAAAAGAGCTGTAAGTTGACAATTTCATAAATGACTATTGATAACTTGATTAATCTGTACTGTTCTGGCTGTTTGTTGAAATAATAAAACATAATCAGACTCAAAATCAAATGTGATTATGTTTTATTATTTCAGTCAGAGCTTGCGATTGTACTTCTGTATTTTCGTGATTCATTTGTATTTAACGCACTGTTTTCAACTACTTTCAGTCATATCTTTCTTCGCATAACATTCTTTCCAAGCAGTTAGTGGATTCTCCACATAGACTCTTAGCTCATTGGTGGAAGCCGATTGGCGGTTCAGGCTTATCATATTTACTTTTACTTTTATCAAAAGTTTGAAAGAATGTTGGCCGACTGTAACTCATCACCCCTAGATTTTCTGCCCAAGTCGTTACAAATAAAAATAAAACTTTAGTTCTCCACTCAACCATTTTGCAATGTCCCTTTCCCACATAAAACAAATCTGGAGCAGATGACTTTGAAAACATCTGTACAAACATTTAAAAAATCTCTGGCTCGTTTTGAGCAATCGCAATGTTTTCAAAAGTCGTCTGCTGCAGAGACGTCAGAAAGCGGCTGTTAAAGGGAAAGGGTTTTAATATATGCTGCAGTTTCTGATTGTGAGCAATAATTCATTAATTGAATGGATTTTAAACATCAACTTTAACATTGCAAACATAATATAGCTTGAGATTTACATTATAAATGTTATTAAGTTAAACTTTAATTGCATCAACTAAAATGAAAATGAGTAAGTTTGCAATTTCCATAAATATCAATAAAAAAAAATAATTACTTTTATTTCTTTAGCTTCTTGGAATACACTCTAAATGTCCATTAAAGCCTTTTTTTACTCTTTGTAACTCAATCTCTCAAGTGACAGCTCTTTATAAAAGACGATAATAGTACTTACAGTTCCCTTCGAAAACAGTTTGGCAATAGAAGCAATTTATGAAGCTGTTCATTTTTCATGAGTTGTGTTATTTGATAAAGCATATATAGTCAAAGTATCACTTTGGGATAAGTGTAATGAAATACTCTTGTTTTGTATAGTGGTAAATTAACTAATAAATGTGTATTTTTCACAATGTTGTAATTCTATAGATCTGCATAGAGATTAAACAATTAAAGTCAACCTTTTTTCAGGTGGTTTATGTCCTGAAGAAAAAACTAAATATGACATAGTTAAGAAAGATAGACATTTTGTCCATTGCCATATGGAATGACTATACATTTTATAACAATTATTATATATACTTAAATTTCTAGTCTGCCACAAATGTGATGTGAAAAAAAAACAAAAACAGGCATTTATTTGAAATAACACATACTGTTTGTTTTCAGTTAAAAGCAAGCCTTGCTGATTATCAACCCATGAAAAAGGTAAGAAACTCATATATTTATTCTTTCATAAATGTTTTCTTGGTTTTTAGCTCCAATGGCTGAAAGTTTATGTCATGGTGAATTGTCCGTTGTGCATGCGTCTGTTATCTTTTTGCCTCAAATCTTCTCCTCCCTAACACTTGGCCAATTGGGATGAAACTTCATAGGAAGCATCTTCTAATATGTCCTCTCCTCAATTCCTTCAATTTTTGTGGATCCATGCAAAAGTATGGTTTCCATGGCAACCGAAAGAAAAAAATAGTGAACTTAAAAAATCTTCTCCTCCGAAAGTGTCAGGCTGATTTTCAAATAATTTTGTAGAAATGTTCCTTTGGTGACTCTATGAAATTCCTTCAAGCCATATTTATTGGTCTAAAAACATGGCCGCCAGAGGGTGGTGCTATTTTGCATTATATGGCTAAAGTGAAAACTTTGCCCTTGTTAACACTCTACAGGCTTCATTTTGCATCCGATCTTCATGAAAGTTTATTAGAACATTCATCTCCATCAAATATTTGACAAGTTTGAAACTAGGCCGTTAGAGGTCAAAAACTACGTCACGAGGCCAAATTTAAGGAAAATTTTGTTAACTCTCTGGAAGTCACATTTTTGGTATGAGCATGTTGAAACTTTGTAAGAATGTTTGTCTGAGTTATATCTAGGCCAAGTTTGAATATAGCTCATGTCGAGTCAAAAACTAGGTCAAATGTCAAAACATCTTCTCCTCAGTAACCAGTGGGTCAATTGGGATGCAACTTCACAGAAAGCATCCTCTCAATTACCTCACCAGAATTCCTTCAATTTTTTGGGATCCATGCAGAGTTCTGGTTTCCATGGCAACGAAACGAAAAAAACTTCAAAATTCTTCTTCTCCCAAACTGGTTGGCAGATTTTGAACTTATTTTGTAGAAATGTTCCTTGGGTGACTCTCTATCAGATTCCTTGAAGCCATGTTGATTGGTCGAAAAACATGACCCCCAGGAGGGCGGAGCTTTTTTGCCTTTTATGGCTACAGTGAAAACTTAAAAAATCTTCTTCTCCTCCAAAAGTGTCAGGCCGATTTTCAAATTATTTCGTAGAAATGTTCCTAGGGTGACCCTCTATCAGATTCCTTCAAGCCAAGTTGATTGGTTGGGCTTATATAGCTAAAGTGAAGAAAAAAAATCAGGTGAGCGATTCCAGGGCCATCATGGCCCTCTTGTTTCGGTGTAAAGAATTTTACCCCAAAGGACTATTGCTCACTGGACAATTACCCATTCCCCTTTTAAAAGTGAAAGGTTGATTTTTTGCCCTAAATGATACTATAGAGATTCTTTATTGCAAAATTCTGGATTTGAAGTATTGCTGATTGAATATATGTTTGATGATATACAGTGTAAATGTATCTATTAAGTCCTATTAGGGAAAATAATGTCCAACTTATTACATTTTTTTAGTAGTTAATATTTTAATTGATTAATCAAAATATGGCAACATTCTATAAATGAAAAGTTGAAAATGAAATTATTTTTTAATTGGGGGTCATGCATTATGCAAGAATGAATTCACCGGGTGAAAATGGTTACTTACCGTCATTTTGGACCACATCCAATCCAGACAAAACCTGTGTTTAGCATTCTCTACTTTCACATTCAAACAATGTCAACATACTAAAAGTTATTAAATCAATAATTTTCAGTGCATAATATACACATTAACAATGATCTTAAACTCAAGGTCATATATTCAATGCATTCTGGGGATGGTATACACTCCTTCCTACCCAAACAAAGGCAAATAAAGTTTTTTTTAGAGACTATTTAGGTGCAGATCAGCATGTCAGGGGATGTATTTGGTGTAATTTAATCTTTAATCAAATTCATTATTATAAACAGAGCAGTCTAATGTCTAATTCTGGATCAACACTTTCTGCACACTGACAGGATATGTTTTTAGATACTAAGAGGAACAATGCAGAATCAAATGAGACGTTTTGAAATACCTTAAAATTGCCTTTGGCACAGAAAGAGTTAAATGAAAAGAACTTTATGCTATAGTTCTCACTTGTTTATCTAAAGCAAAAAATATGGAAAATCTCTATAAATGAAAGTAAAATTATTGATAAAAGTTGAAATAATTGCTCAATATGTTTAAACTTTAGTTGTTTTCAAACTATGGTGTAAAGCTTATTCTGAACTTCTTTCAATGGGGCATTTTATTTGTTTTTTGTTCACCTGAGTACAAAACGCTCAAGGTCCGCTATTTTGATCACCCCCATGTCCAGCGGCTTGTCGGTTTGCATAATGCGATGTAATGAGTGACATTAACTAAACTATGGAATAGAGTTCATAAATTGTTTGCAAAAGGATAAAATACTCACCATGAGCGTTATCTCCCTTTGCCACAGTGATTTCAAAAGTCATCTACAATTGGGAAAATGTTAAACAATGTTACCTCCTAAACCTCTTGGTCCATTGCAATCAACCTTCATTAGAATGTTCATTAATGGTTGTCCTCTTTACAATGGAAATGCGCAATTTATAAACATAGTGGACTGATTTGAAAGTAATTTGGCCCAATTGTTTTTTTGGTGATCCTCTTCAAACAATAATTAAATAATTTTAATCCTGGAAAAACATTTCTTTTTTCCCTTGTAATTGCATTTGAAAAACTCCTTATGCTCATGTTTAACATAGGAAAAAGATGAGATAACGGAAATGGTTGCATTAACTTGCATAAATCTAAACAGTAATTAGAACAATTCAATAATTAGAAAAAACATCATTAAATTTTGTTAGGCATTTTAAACTACAATAAAACTATCACAGGCTCTGATTTATAAAGAATTCCCCTTTTTTGGTAAGCATTTTCTATTTGTGTCTTTCTTTGAAGACAATCTTGAGTGTAAATTTAATGTGTTTAGCTACATTTTGAGACCTTATAGTTTTAACTGGTAAAACACCTGGTCTAGCCAGGAGTTCTGAGTTCAAATCTCAGTGGGGCCAAAATGACACTGTAGCTAAATACATACAATTTAATCAATAACTTGAAATTTATGTTTGGTTTTAGCAAATGTGAGCTTTTGTGATATGCAATATCCATCAGTAACCATTTATTTTAACAACAGCTGCTTTAAAACATCTTGACCAATTTTAACTGAACTGCACAGAAATACTTTTTTGGTGTCCTCTTTCAAAATGTTCAAAGGAATACATTCTGTGTTGAATTCTGCTGCATCAGAGGTAAAGTGACACAATGTTAAGGCATTCTCTTATACACACATGTTAATTGATGGTGAAGGTGCTTGAAGACGAAATTGGTTAACATAAGGTGAGTTTTTGAGTATCCATTATCATACATACTGACAAGTCAGGCATTTGGTTGATTGATTGAATGTGATTTAATGTCATTTTCATCAATTTTAACTTATATACCATAACCATGTTTTCTGCGTTTCTTACCAGTATTCGGCACAATTTCTCTGCAAAAATCTTTCTCACATTAGTCAGCGGTGAGAATGAATGACGCGGGTTGCAATTTCTTTTAAATCGTAACCGATAAGTGTGTCCGTACCTGGTACGCTCCCTGAATTGACAGACATGAGCGCTAGCCGGGCCTGGCAGCTATAGGTAAGGTTATTATGTATCCAATGGAATGCAGTAAAAGTGCTGTGAGGAATCTGTCATTACAGAATTTGAGTATTCAATCCATAATTCAGCGTAAGTTTTGTACGAATGACCTTGTAATGACAAATATACATATTCATAAAAAAACCAGTATACATTAGATCAGTAAGGAACTTACATGTCTAATGTTGACAGCAATTATCTCTACTAAATGAGAAAATATGTGCCCATAAGTGTGGCGACAAATTAAGATTCATGTATTGAATGACCCTACAGTGTTTTTAACAGACGTCCGTTCAAATCAAGTGAGATATGACATGAACCCATACTGTCTGAAGACAAATGGAGGATAAATATGGCAAATGTCCCAACAATGTGTTTGCCCTATATGGTCTATATCTTTGCTACTGCAAATAACTTTTTGGAGAGTGTTCGTTAAGATGAAGGTAATGAAGAACTATACTTCGAGGGCTTTGTTAAACACATTCGTTCAAATCAAGTGAGATAAAACATGTCCCCATTAAGTCTGGGGACACACAAGATAAATATGGCAAATGTCCCCACAGCATCTTTGCCCTATATAATCAATATCTTTGCTACTGCAAATAACTTTTTTGAGAGAGTTCGTTAAGATGAAGGTAATGAAGCACTAAACTTCGACTTTACTTCGAATGTGCTCATACTGTTTGAGGACAAAATAAGGATTAACAATTTGAGATAACAGATGTCCCCATTAAGCCTGGGGACAAATGAGATGAATACTGCAAATATCCCCGCAACAGTCTTTGCGCTATATTATCAATTATTTTGCTACTGTAAATAACTTTTTGGATTTCGTTAAGATGAAAGAAACGAAGAATATACGTCGAGAGCTTTGTGTTCACACATTCGTTCAAATCAAGTGAGATAGGAAATGTTCCCATACTGTGTGAGGACAAATAGAAGTTACAAAGTTGAGATAATACATGTCCCCATAACGTCTGGGGACAACTGAGATAAATATGGCAAATGTTCCCACAACATTTTTGCCTTCTATAATCTATATCTTTGCAACTGCAAATAATGTTTTAGAGAGATTTCGTTAATATGGAGGTAACGAAGCACTATACTTCGACGACTTTTTGTTCACACATTCGTTCAAATCAAGTGAGATAGGAAATGTCCCTATTCTGTCTGAGGACAAATAGAGATTTAAAATTTGAGATGATACATGTCCCGATTAAGTCTGGGGACAACTGAGATAAATATAACTAATATCCTCACAATATTTTTGACTTCTATAATCTATATCTTTGCAACTTAAAATAACGTTTTGGAGAGAGTTTGTTAAGATGAAGGTAAAGAAGCACTATACTTCAACGGCTGTATGTTCATACATTCGTTTAAATCAAGTGAGATAGGAAATGTCCTAATACTGTCTGAGGACAATTAGAGATTAAAAATGTGAGATAATACATGTCCACATAACGTCTGGGGACAACTGAGATAAATATTGCAAATGTCCCCACAACCAACATTTTGCCCCATATATTCTATATCTTTGCAACTTCAAATAACTTTTTGGAGATATTTCGTTAAGATGAAGGTAATAAAGAACTATTCGTAAAGAGCGTTTTGTTCACACTAGTAGTTCATGGTGTTCCCACAACGTTGGTCTCAAATGGCAAATGTCCTTACAACATTTTTGCCTTCTATAATCTATATCTTTGCAACTTTAACTAACGTTTTGGAGAGAGTTCGTTAAGATGAAGGTAATGCAGCACTATACTTCAACGGCTTTGTGTTCACACTTTCGTTCAAATCAAGTGGAAATGTCCCCATACTGTCTGAGGACAAAAAGAGATTAAAAATGTGAGATAATACATGTCCTCATAACGTCTGGGAACAACTGAGATAAATATGGCAAATGTCCCCACAACATTTTTGCCCTATATAATCTACATGTATATCTTCAACTTCAAATAAGTTTTTGGAGAGATTTCGTTAAAATGAATATACATCGAGAGCTTAACGTTGGTCTTAAACTTAATCGTAAGTGTGGGGACAGAGACAGAGACCGAGAGAGAGAAAGCAACAGAGACAGAGGAGAGAGAGAGTGACAAACGTAGAGAGAGAGAGAGAGAGAAAACACACACATATATATGAGCCAGTCCACGACAAAACCTGTATTAGTGACAAAAAAATATTTTTTCAGTTTTTTGTATTTCCTAAAATATCAACCTTTTACCTTCATAATGATACCAGAATTAGCCACATAGTCCTACATAAAGTCTTATAATTACGATATAAACATACCAACTGTCATAAGAAAAAGAAAGAAAAAAAAGACGTCATTACGTTCACTGTTTAAGGTGGAATCATACCTTTGAAATAACGTCGTTTTCGACGTTAAAACGTATCTTTTTGTGAAATAACAGCCCCTTCTACTGTCTTGTTTGTATTTGTATTGAAACACCAATAGCAGGGAATTATAGAGAATACAGTTACCTGTGTCATGATATAAATGTAATGTATCTGCCATGACGATTCAGATACAAATACCCGATTTTTAATGAAAATTTCGCTGGAATATTTCCAAAGTAATGTATATTTTTTAATTTACTAAGCATTTACCCAAAAGATGTTTTAAAAATATACGATCACCTTTTCTACTACAAATTGCCAGAATTTCAAAAATATCTGTCGAGCCGATTTTTAGTAAATCAGAATGCCGTTTTACCGATGTCCAGCGTCGGAACGCACATTGCGATATTTAGCTGAAACGCAGTCATCGGAATTAAAATTGACAACTTTTTTTTTTACAATAATCATCAACTTATCTATTCCCTACTAAAAATGGATATCTTAATTTATTTATTCCCGAATAGTTATTTTATTACAAATTATACAGTATAAAAATAGACGTTAATACATATTTCGGAAATTCATACCATACGTATATTTGTTTTTGCTGTGCCTTATGGCGAATTAATATTTCTAATTTTGTCATAAGTTTAGTTATAAATCGTTGTCATAGAAACGAGTTGATGCATAGGCAAGCAGTCACTAGCGATATATACATACACTTTTGTTTATAGTTAGAGGTGAGTAATAAGTGGAAAACTAATGTCACTTACAAAGGAGCCAGTTCCGACGTTGAAAGGAACAGTTTGAGTGTCGTTTTTACCCCCATAATAATTGTTATGCGTTACATATAACATGTTAGACATTTCGGTGAACAAATGCTTCGGAATGTCTTTAAGCAATGGCGTCTGGGGAAGTTGGTGAAACAATTGAGTTGATATAACAGTTGTTAAAATATTTATTCACGTTTTCAAACCTACTCATTTCCCTCCAAACGGCGACGTCAGATTGACTTTACTACCGTGGCCCGCCTCCATTGTACTCACAATTTTCATAATCTCCTAGAAATGTTGTTTAAAATTCGGAACGTCTCGGTACAGTTAAATATATAAATACATATTGGTTTAACTCAAAAGTATGATAATAGCATCTTAGCTTTGATCTATTTGTATGTATGCATATATGTATTCAAGTTTTAATTATTTTATTTGTTTGTTTTATATTTAGATGTCATTGTTTTCTTCATTTTAATATTCATTATAACTATATTACATAAAGATCATCAAAAGCCTTGACAGAAATAGTGATAAGTAGAACTATCACTAAAGGTGATTAATACCCCCCGCCCCAACCCCTGACACATATTATATCTCACAGTATTATCTTTGACTCAGACAATTTGAATATCAGTATCAAAAAGAAATACTAAGATGATATCAAAAAGCAATATACAAATCTAATTTTAAAGAAATTTTGTCAAGAACATTTTCTAATTCATAAAATACAATCCGCATAAAGTACTATTTCCTCATGAAATAAGTTTTTATTTAGTTTTCTAGTTTCAGAAAACAAACAAACAAGAAGAAAATGAACCACATTCTTTATTCAATGAATCCGGTTGAAATTGAAGGAGGAGTATGTCGCACCAGATCAGATTTTAAGAAAAGATAATCTTATTTCAAGGTCAGAGGTGAAGGTCACGGGGACATGAAATTTGCGTCTTGCACAAATACTACTCCTGATTAACATTTATGCCAAGTATCAAGTAAATCAGGTTGAAACTGAAGGAGGAGTACAACAGATTAGATTTTAACAAAACAAATCCTATTTCAAGGTCAGAGGTCAAGGTCACAGG
>JASEVX010000013.1:55009229-55023779 GCA_031761405.1 Serripes groenlandicus | reverse complement strand
ATGAGAGCTTGATTCCTTTCGAAAACAAGCCAGATCCGCCCCATGCATGACTGAATTATGGCCCTTGAAATTGTCAAAATTGCTATAATATGATACAGTTCTTATTTTTGATTGTATCTCAATCAAACTTAAACAGTAGTTAGATATCCATGAGAGTTTGGTTCATTTCTAAAAAACGGCCAGATCTACCCATGCATGGCTGGATTATGGCCCTTGAAATGGTCAAAATTGCTATAAAAGAGCTTGTTAACACGATACAGTCTTTATTTTTGATTGTATCTCAACCAAACTTATACAGTAGTTAGATATCCATGAGAGCTCGATTCCTTTCGAAAACAAAGCCAGATCCGCCCCATGCATGACTGAATTATGGCCCTTGAAATTGTCAAAATTGCTATAATATGATACAGTCCTTATTTTTTATTGTATCTCAATCAAACTTATACAGTAGTTAGATATCCATGAGAGTTTGGTTCATTTCTAAAATACGGCCAGATCTACCCATGCATGGCTGGATTATGGCCCTTGAAATTGTCAAAATTGTTATAATACAGCTTGTGAACACAATAGAGCTTCCATTTACTATCTGATCTTCACCAAACTTAGATGGTATTTGAATATTGATGACATATTGGTTCCTTTTGAAACAAGCCAGATCAATGCCAGTAGAGCATAGGCCCTCATGGGCCTCTTGTTTGACAAAATATGTTCAAAGTCGTCTGCTGCAGAATTGTTGTAAGAGGGAAAGGGTTAACAATTACCTTAAAAACTGATAGCCATGGAAATTCTCTAGAAATGAAATTATAATTATTGAATTGAGTTGAAAACATTGTATCGAAAAGTGAAATTTATCATAATGAGCAATTTCTCCCTTTGTAACAATTATTCAAATGTTGTCTGCTGGAGATGAGTCAAAATGTGTCTGCATTAGGGAAAGGTCTATAACCGTTTTTAGTCATTTTCACATTTTCAGGGTTTTGTGCAATGGACAGTGAATGATTTAACTGCTGACTAAAACTAGCATCATATCACTGACACCGGGCAGATAAAGTGGATCATTTCATTTAACATTCACAATGGATATATCATGTGATATTAGCGTGTGGGTGTTGAAACCAGACAATGTGTCGCCTTGGGATCATAACTGGCATATTTGCTGACAAAAGATATTTTTCCCTTTTAAACCCCCCCCCCCCCCCCACATACAACAAATCTGCAGCTGACGACTTTTATCAAATTATCATATCCAAAATATAGAAAATCTGTATAAATGATAGTATGATTATTGAAGAGAGGTGAAATTATTGTGACAAATGGAAAAATTACTCATTATGAGCAATCTCTCCATTTGCCACTATATATATATGATTTCAAAAGTCGTCTGCTTCAAAGGCATCAGAAAGCGTCTACATGAGGGAAAGGGTTAAAACATTCATGTTTGAAATAAAGTATCATATTCAACAATGTTCACTACTAAAACTGAAATTGATACCATCTGAACAAAAGAAGTTAGATACAGGCCTGAAATAGAATAGTTTAGTCGAATGTTTAAAGTATAAATTATACATAAAAAAGGACGAGACATTCCTGAGATCAGAAGTGAAGATATCAGATGATAATTGTCCCATATGATTAACAACATAATTCAACCTAGCTTTTCCCCACATACAACACAACACATGTGGACAGACAAGTTTGAAAACTTCTAGGCAAAATTATGAATAACTATAAATGGAAATATTTGTACAATTATTGAAAAGAGTAATTACTTCTTTTGCCACAATGAAGATGTGTCAAATACACGCTGCAGTTTAGAAAGGGCCCTTTCTGTACTTCCAATTGTTCTTCATATCTTTTCTTCATGATTATAAGTGGGTTGAAAGGAAATATAAATATATTATAACTTACCTATGCACGAAGTTGTCTGTTTCAGAGGCATTGTGAGCAATAATGAGTTATTTCTACTTTTACCACAATGCTTTCAAAAGTCTTTTGTCTCAGATCCGTCGAAATGCGTCTGAAAGTGAAAAGAGTTAAATAATATAAAGAATACCTTCCATCTAGAAAGTCTTAAAAGAAACAATGTAAGAGAAACAAAAACTTTGAACTACTGGTGTTGGTACACTTTTGAGAGAGAATATTAACCGTTACCAACATACAAATGCTTCTGATGCCTCTGCAGCAGATAACATTGGAAAGAAAGATGTAGCATGTTGAGCAATTTTCCCTTTTGCCAAAATATTTTCAACTGCATTTAATATATATATTTTCATTATGAAGATTTTCCATATATTTGCCAATATGTTTTCCGAGTTGTCTGCTGCTGATTTGTTGTATGTGGAAAACGATTAACCCTTTCTTCAGATTATTTGTTCATGCAAACATTCACCCTTCATTTTATAATATATATATATAAATGAACATGTATGGTGTTATTAAATCATTATCATCATATCAGTACAGTATATTGTTTTAAAGGTGTATATTGCATCTATAATGTTTATTGGCAATATGAAGTCATATCTTAATTTTACTTAAATCAATGATAAAAAAGAAGTAAAATATAAATGTGACATATTTTCCGTTATTAAACCTATAACCCATGGTCTTACATATTGATTTAACCCTTTCCAACATACAGACGTTTTCTGATGCCTTTGTAGCAGGCGACATTTTGAAAACATTGTGACATAAAAGAAATTGCTCATAATGATCGAGCTATAATGTTTTCAACTCTATTTAAAAGTTAGGCTTTTAAATTCACATATTGTTACCATATTTTTTTATTTTTTTGCCTAGATGTTTCCAATGTCCTCTAGTCAATGCGACATGCGTCATTCCTCTTCCACCAGTGGGCTAAGTCTATGTGGAAAAGCAGCCAGTTGCTTGGGAAGATTGTTGTGTGGAGTACTGGTGTGAGAAAACCAAGAAATGCATGAGTAGGTGAACTGGCCGCCGTGATATAACTGAGAAATTGTTAAAAACCGCGTTAAACCCCAATCAATCAATCAATCAATCAATCAATCCAATGTCCTCTGCTTCAGATTTCTTGTATGTTGGAAAGGTTTTGACTTTTCCCATTCACAAATAACAGATGACAACAGATTGTTTATTTTGTTTTGTCAAAAACACTGTGGAGAAATAACTTATTGTGCATTTTTAGCTCACCTGAGCACAAAGTGCTCAAGGTGAGTTATTGTGATCGCCTTTTGTCTAGCGTCCGTTGTCTTTTATGGCTATAGTGAAAACTTAAAAAATCTCCTCCTTCAAAAGTGTTAGACCAATATTCAAATAATTTTATAGGAATGTTCTTTAAGTGACCCACTATCAAATTCCTTCAAGCCATGTTGATTGGTCGTAAAACATGGCCGCCAGGGGGCAGGGCTATTTTGCATTATATGGCTATAGTGAAAACTTAAAAAATCTCCTCCTTCAAAAGTGTTAGACCAATTTTCAAATAATTTTATAGAAATGTTCCTTAGGTGACCCACTATCAAATTCCTTCAAGCCATGTTGATTGGTCGTAAAACATGGCCGCCAGGGGGAAGGGCTATTTTGCATTATATGGCTTTAGTGCAAACTTAAAAAAAGTCTTCTCCTCCGAAAGTGTATGGCCGATTTTCAAATAATTTTGTAGAAATATTCCTAGAGTGACCCTCTATCAGATTCCTTTAAGCCATGTTTATTTGTTGAAAACTATGGGGCGGGGTTTATATGACTGAAGTGAAAATAAATAAAATCAGGTGAGCTTTTTTGCTAGCTGCATAGCAACGGCTATCTTTCGAAGGCTAGCATTTGAAATCGAAGGCTTAAATCAAAATCATAATGGATACGTTTTTAGCTCTACTGGCCAAAGGCCAGAATGGCTTATGTCATGGTGATTCATCCGTCGTGCGTGCGTGAGTCCATCCGTAAATAATTTCTTGTTAACACGATACAGTCTCCACTTTTGATTGTATCTCAATCAAACTTTTACAGTAGTTAGATATCTATAAGAGCTCGGTTCCTTTCGAAAACCAGCCAGATCCGCCAATGCATGACTGGATTATGGCCCTTGAAATGGTCAAAATTGCTATAAAAGAGCTTGTTAACAGGATACAGTCTTCACTTTTGATTGTATCTCAACCAAACTTATACAGCAGTTAGATATCCATGAGAGCTCGGTTCCTTTCAAAAACCAGATCTGCCCATGCATGACTGGATTATGGCCCTTGAAATGGTCAAAATTTCTATAATCGAGCTTGTTAACACGATACAGTCTTTATTTCTTATTGTATCTCAACCAAACTTATAAAGTAGTTAGATATCCATGAGAGCTTGATTCCTTTCGAAAACAAGCCAGATCTACCTATACATGGCTGGATTATGGCCCTTGAAATTGTCAAAATTGCTATAATACAGCTTGTGAACACAATATAGAGCTTCCATTTACTATCTGATCTTCACCAAACTTAGATGGTATTTGAATATTGATGACATATTGGTTCCTTTTGAAACAAGCAAGATCAATGCCAGTAGAGCATAGGCCCTCATGGGCCTCTTGTTTTAAATATCTCAAAGATTCTATAACCGAAGTTTCAGCTCTCCAGATTAAAAACTGTAGCAGAAGATAGAAAAATGCATAGCAACAGGTGGGTCGTTAGAAACGAAACTCAAACGTGCACACCCTTAGCTCTTTTGGCACTTATTCATTAAGTTTCATTGAAATCGGCCCGTTGGTTTTGCCTGTGGAGCGTCGCTAAAAAAAAACCTGGACAGACACACACACACACAGACAGACAGAAAAGCATGACAATAAGGGATACCTAGCAAATCCCAAAAAATATAAGCACAAATTAAGACAATGAATATGGACAAATACAATTACATGCAAAAATACCAACTAATAAAAAGAAAATATTTCTGATTGCAGGTCTAAATATAATATAACCCGCATTCCAGAAGTAATAAGACGAAGTAATGCAGAATTTGAGCTTCCCCGAGACAAGATGACGAGAAATCACTCTGCAGATTGATGGATGCTTTAAGGACGTAAAGATAAGAATGCATCATTTACGAAAACTACAGGCTATATCTTAAGACAGCGTTGAAAACATTGTGATTAAAGGCAAAATTGTTCACTACGAGCAATTTCACCTTTTGTCACAATGCTCTATAATGCCTACTATTGCTAATGGGTCAAAAGTCGTCTAGATAAGGGAAAGGGTTCAAACAACATCAGAAAGCATCACATATCACAACACAAAAGAACAAGCACATAACAATTAAGATGGATATATAATCATAATAACAATTACATATTACACATGTATACTATAATCAGTCATACACACAAATTCAAAGAAATATTTTTGATTTAACGACTAGATATATGATATGACAAATTCCGCTTTCCAGGTATAATATAAATAAGTAATACATAATTGGAATTCTCGTCCGAAACAAATTGACGAGAATTCACACTGCAGACGAATTGATGGATATATGGGGATGGGTGAATGGATGGATAAGTGGATGGATTGATGGATTGATGGATATGTAGATGGACGGCTGGGTGGATGAATGAGTGACTCATACGGAATACATTTAAATGAAGTAGCATTGTGTGAAGGAATGAATGAGTAGTATGTCTGACATAAATGTTAATATAACTACATTAGAAATGTGTATAGTCTTGTTAAATATTTATTTTTTTGAGAGGCTATACTATAATGGGACAGTCTACCTAACAGATCTACCACCTGTGAAACAGGGGATTGAGATTTTAGTTCATTGAATACTGCAAGACCTGTAACGCCAATGATTGACTTCCACAAACAACACCTAATACTGTTGTTGCAAATGCAGTGAAGAATAAGATGGGCAACCGGACGTTCCGTCAATAGCGTGCATTTAGGACAGATACGAGGTTTTTCAAATGAGAACTATTTGCATAGTATATAAACTATCTTCTGTAAATACCTTTTTAACCAGGAGTATTGAGAGTGCATTGTCCAGATATAACACAGTCTGTGACTCTTAGATAAAGCATCGCACTAACGAGGGGATAAATTCGTATTTCTATATCGCCTGAGCCAAAGGCTCCAGGTGATCTATCCTGATCACTCTCTGTCCATTGTCCGTCTGTCGTTAACTTTAAGCTTTAAACAGCATCTCATCCTTAACCACATGACCAATTTCAACCAAACTTCACAGGAATGTTTCTGTTGTGGAACTCTTTTAACCCTTTCCCTCATATGGCGATTCTGCAGCAGACGACTTTGAGCGTATTTTGTCAAAAAATAGAAAATCTCTATAATTGAATGGATAACCTATGACAAAAAGAGGAAAACATCGCAGCAAAAGGTGAAATAGCACGTTTTATGCAATTTCTTCTTTTGTCACTATGTTTTCAAAAAGCCGTCTGCTGCAGAAGCGTCAGAAAGCGTCTATATGAGGGAAAGGTTTAAAATTGTTCAAAGATTTAAATACCATTCAGAACTTTGGTTGCTGCGGCATCAGAAAGGGAGCAAAATGTCCAAACTTTAAAAATCTTCTTCTTTGAATCTGCTTCTCAGATTCCAATGTAATTTAGTAGAAATGTTCCTTAGGTGATCCTCTAGAAAGAATGTTCAAGCAATACTGATTGTTGAAAAGCATGGGATTCAGGAAGCATCAGAAAAGGGGCAAGATGACAACATTTGAAAACCCCATACTACTCGCCTCGGCGTTGGCGTCTGCAACGGCGTTGCCGTCACAACATGGTTAAGGTTTTTGTACCAATTCACTTTTTAGATCACCTAGAGCCAAAGGCTCAAGGTGAGCTATTCTGATCACTTTTTGTCCGTCGTCCGTCCGTCGTTAACATTTAGCATTTAGATCATCTCCTCCTTAACCACATGACCAATTTCAACCAAACTTCACAGGAATGTTCCTTCGGTGGACTTCTTTCAAAATTGTTCAAAGATTTAAATTCCATCAAGAACTTTGGTTGCTGCGGAATCAGAAAAGGGGAAAATTGCCAAATCTTAAAATATCTTCTTGTCCAAAAGTACTGGCCCGATTTAAAAATTATTTTGCACAAATGTTCCCTGGGGCACCCTTTACCAAGAATGTTCAAATATTACCCATCCGTTGAACATGGCCGCCAGGTGGCAGAGCTTGATTTCCTTATATGTGCATTGTTAAAACTTTAAAAATCTTCTTGTCCAAAAGTACTGGCCCGATTTTAAAATTATTTTTCACAAATGTTCCTTGGGGCACCTTTTACTAAGATTGTTCAAATATTTTCGATCCGTTGAAAAACATGGCCGCCATCGAGCGAAGCTTGTTTTCCTTATATGTACATTTTTAAAACTTTAAAAATCTTCTTGTCCAAAAGTATTAGGCCGATTTGAAAATTATTATGCCCAAATGTTCCTTTGGGCACCCTCTACCAAGATTGTTCAAATATGACTGTCCATTCCCTGCAGTTTACATTCGCAGACAAATGATCTGGTGATCGATGTAGGGCAATCTCGGCCCTCTTGTTTGTAAAAACCGGAGTGCATCATGCGGTGTGCGTCATGCGTCAACTTCTTCTCCTCAGTAACCAGTGAGTCAATTGGGATGAAACTTCACAGAAAGCATCCTCTCAATGACTTCACCAAATTTCCTTCAAATTTTAGGGATACATGCAGAATTCTGGTTTCCGTGGCAACGAAATGATAAAAACTTAAAAATTCTTCTTCTCCCAAACTGGTTGGCAGATTTTTAAATAATTGTGTAGAAATGTTCATTGGATAACCTTCTATCAGATTCCTTCAAGCCATGTTGATTGGTCGAAAAGCATGGCCGCCAGGGGGGTGAGGCTATTTGGCCTCATATGGCTAAAGTGAAAACGTAAAAAATGTTTCTTAAGTGACCCACTATCAGATTCCTTAAAGCCATGTCGATTGGTCGAAAAACATGGCCGCCAGTGGGCAGGGCTATTTTGCATTATATGGCTATAGTGAAAACTTAAAAATTCTTCTTCTCCCAAACTGGTTGGCAGATTTTTAAATAATTTTGTAGAAATGTTCCTTGGATGACCCACTTTCAGATTCCTTCAAGCCATTGTGATTGGTCAAAAAACATAGCCGCCAGTGGGCAGGGCTATTTTGCATTATATGGCTATAGTGAAAACTTAAAAAACCTTCTCCTCAAAAAGTGTTAGGCCGATTTTTAAATAATTTTGTAGAAATGTTTCTAGGGTGACACTGTATTATATTCATCAAAGCCAAGTTGATTGGTAGGAAACTATGGCCGCCAGGGGGCAGGGCTTATATAGCTAAAGTAAAAAAGAATCAGGTGAGCGATCTAGGGCCATCATGGCCTTCTTGTTTTCAAAACCATTAGAGATATTGCTTTGAAACTTACAACTCCTGTTCATCATCATTACCTCTTTCAAAAGACAAGAATACACAACTCTGTCAATGTTTTTGTAAGAAAAATGACATTTTTTCGACTTTGAATTTTGGTTAAGTTTTCACAAATTCACTTTTTAGCTCAGTTGAGCTTTGCTCAAGGTGAGTTATTGTGATCGCCTCTTGTCCGGTGTCCGTCGTGCGTCAACTTTTTCTCCTCAGTAACCAGTGAGTCAATTTGGATGAAATTTCACAGAAAGCATCCTCTCAATGAACTCACCACATTTTTTCCTTCAATTTTTGGGGATCCATACAGAATTCTGGTTTTCATGGCAACGGAATGAAAAATTCTTCAAAATTCTTCTATTCCCAAACTGGTTGGCAGATTTTCAAATTATTTTGTAGAAATGTTTCTTGGATGACCCTCTATCAGATTCCTTAAAGCCATGTTGATTGGTCGAAAAACATGGCCGCCAGTTGGCAGGGCTATATTGCATTAAATGGCTTTAGTGAAAATTTAAAAAATCTTCTCCAAAAGTGTCAGGCTGATTTTCAAATAATTTTTAAGAAAAGTTCCTAGGGTGACCCTCTATCAGATTCCTTCAAGACAAGTTGATTGGTCGGAAACTGGCAACCAGGGGGTGGGGCTTATATAGCTAAAGTCAACAACAAAATAAATCAGGTGAGCGATTCCAGGGCCATCATGGCCCTCTTGTTTTCAAAACCATTAGAGATATAGCTTTCACACTTACACACATCTTTTAACCATCATTACCTCCACCAACAGCCAAGAGTGCATAATTCAGTAAAGGTTTTTGTAAGAATTATGACCCTTTTTCGACTTATAAAGTACTTTGCTTATAAATAATATGATAAAGAACTTGGTTATGTTTTCTGTACCACCCAATTGGCAAGCACAAAAAAGTCAAGTGTGCTGTCCTCCGACAGCTCTTGTTCTGAAAGTCCGTGTCTGGGTACTCAGAAAATTGAATAGGAATCTTACTTCAGTGATCCTCTACTTAATTTGCTCAAGCCGTATTGATTGGTTAAAAATATTAGCAACCAGGTGTCATCACTGAGGTAAATTGAACTTTTAGCTACAAATGACAACTCCTACCATTCCATTTGATCAATTTCAACTTGACTTCAAAGGAATGTTTCTTTGTTGGTCTTCTTTCAAAATTGTTTGAAGACTTACATTCTGTGTAGAACTTTGGGTGTTGGGGCATTAGGAAGGGAAAAATATACCCGAACTTTTAAATCCTTTACCTCCATAATCTGGTTGATCGATTCTAAGATAATTTGACAGAAATGTTCTTTGAGTGACCCTCTACAAAAACTGTTCAAGCCATATTTTTTTAGTTGAAAAACAGGGCAGCAAGGCGGCATTAGGAAAGGCACAAAATGACAAAACTTGATAATTCCATTCTTATTAAAGTTGTTGTTAGATTTCAAGATATAAATGACCTTTACTTATAAGCCATTTTACTATTTCATTAACAGTGTCCACTCCTTGCAGTTTCATTTGCACGCCTGATCAAATTTTCCCGGATATTTGCAGTTAAAGATTGCTACTAATTTGTTATCATTCAGTCTTTTGAGTACGGCCTCATCAAAATTATTTATCCTTTTGCTGATAACATTTTTACATGCCAGTTTTGATGGAAAGACACTTGACTCTTGATATTTGTTTGATATATCCAGTAAGATCGTATTTAGCTAAAATGTCGTATAAATCAGGGATAATGCCTGAAATCATTACCGGATAATTGCGGAACCTGATCAATCTATTAACCCAAGATTATTTTGAAAAATAGTGACATGGTAGTCTACATAATTGACCAATAAAGACCCCAACTTCTTATACTTAATTTCTAAAAGGATAGATTTAATGCCAATCACTGCTCTGGATACCATATTGTTTGAACTTAAGGGCAATCGTTGAATTACTTTGTAACAGAATGAGTGAGCTCTTTCAAGTTCTGAAATATTTTTGGGGGACATCAGGCGCCATAGTTCACAACCATACAGGGTCCCCGGCAAAACTATAGCTTTGTGCAAACTCTGCAGGGATAATTATACCCCCAAAATCTAAGTTTTGGGGGGTTATATAGGAGTCACTGTGTCGGTCAGTCGGTCGGAAGCCATATGTTGTCCGGCCTATTTCTTACAAACCTACTTGGTGGAATTCAATAACATTTTACATGATGCTTCTATACCAAGAGGAGATTTGCATACCCTAAAGGTCTTGCATGTTATTTTACAGAGTTATAGCTCTTTTACGTCTGTCCATCTGTCTGTTTATCTGTCAGTCCCACATAACCTTGTCCGGCCCGCATCTTAACCATGCATGATAGGATTTGAACGAAACTTGGCACAAACGTTAACCATGATGAGGCGGCGTGTCGCGCACAAGACCAAGGCCTGTACCTCAAATGTCAAGGTCACACTTAGATGTCAAAGGTCAAAATGAGTACTATTTGATAGAACTATACCTTGTTCGGCCTGCATTTCAACAATGCAACATAGGATTTCAAAGAAACTTAGCACAAACGTTCACCATGATGAGGCGGCGTGTCACGCACAAAACCCAGGCCTGTACCTCAAATGTCAAGGTCACACTTTCATGTCAAAGGTTGAAATGAGTACTATTTGAAAGGACTGTACCTTCTCCGGTCCACATTTCAACCATGCATTAAAGGATTTTATAAAAAAAATTGGCACAAACGTTTACCATGATGTGGCTGCGTGTCGCGCACAAGACCCAGGCCTGAACCTCAAAGGTCAAGGTCACACTTAGAGGTCAAATGTCAAAATGAAGACTGTTTGATAAGACTACCTTGTCCGGCCCGCATCTCAACCATGCATCTTAGGATTCTCAAGTTACTGGACACACATGTTCACCATAATGAGGTGGCTTGTACCTCAAAGGTCAAGGTCACACTCAGAGGTCAAAGGTAAAAAGAGTACTGATTGATAGGACTACGTTGTCCGGCCCGCATCTCAACCATGCATCTTAGGACTCTCAAGTTACTGGACACACATGGTCATCATCATGAGGTGGCTTGTACCTCAAAGGTCAAGGTCACACTCAGAAGTCAAAGGTCAAAATGAGTACTGTTTGATAGGACTTCTTTGTCCGGTCCGCATCTCAACCATGCATCATAGGATTCTCAAGTTACTGGGCACACATGTTAACCATGATGAGGTGGCATGTACCTCAAAGGTCAAGGTCATGATCAAAAGTCAAAATGAGTACTGTTTGATAGGACTACCTGTGAACATACCTACCAACATACTAAAAGTTATCAAATCAATAATTTTCAGTGCATAATATACACATTTACAATGATCTTAAACTCAAGGTCATATATTCAATGCATTCTGGGGATGGTATACACTCCTTCCTACGCAAACAAAGGCAAATAAAGTTTTTTTTAGAGACTATTTAGGTGTAGATCAGCATGTCAGGGGATGTATTTGGTGTAATTTAATCTTTAATCAAATTCATTATTATAAACAGAGCAGTCTAATGTCTAATTCTGGATCAACACTTTCTGCACACTGACAGGATATATTTTAAGATACTAGGAGGAACAATGCAAAATCAAATGAGACAGCTCATTATGTGCTGTCTAAACTGAAACTGCATTGTTTTGAAATACCTTAAAATTGCCTTTGGCACAGAAAGAGTTAAATGAAAAGAACTTTATGCTATAGTTCTCACTTGTTTATCTAAAGCAAAAAATATGCAAAATCTCTATAAATGAAAGTAAAATTATTGATAAAAGTTGAAATAATTGCTCAATATGTTTAAACTTTAGTTGTTGGTTCTATGGTGTAAAGCTTATTCTGAACTTCTTTCAATGGGGCATTTTATTTGTTTTTTGTTCACCTGAGTAAAAAACGCTCAAGGTCCGCTATTTTGATCACCCCCATGTCCAGCGGCTTGTCGGTTTGCATAATGCGATGTAATGAGTGACATTAACTAAACTTTGGAATAGAGTTCATAAATTGTTTGCAAAAGGATAAAATACTCACCATAAGCGTTATCTCCCTTTGCCACAGTGATTTCAAAAGTCATCTACAATTGGGAAAATGTTAAACAATGTTTCCTCCTAAACCTCTTGGTCCATTGCAATCAACCTTCATTAGAATGTTCATTAATTAATGGTTGTCCTCTTTACAATGGAAATGCGCTATTTATAAAAATAGTGGCCTGATTTGAAAGTAATTTGGCCCAATTCTTTTTTTGGTGATCCTCTTCAAACAATAATTAAATAATTTCAATCCTGGAAAAACATTTCTTTTTTCCCTTGTAATTGCATTTGAAAAACTCCTTATGCTCATGTTTAACATAGGAAAAAGATGAGATAACGGAAATGGTTGCATGAACTTGCATAAATCTAAACAGTAATTAGAACAATTCAATATTTAGAAAAAACATCGTTAAATTTTGTTAGGCATTTTAAACTACAATAAAACTATCACAGGCTCTGATTTATTAAGAATTCCCCTTTTTTAGTAAGCATTTTCTATTTGTGTCTTTCTTTGAAGACAATATTGAGTGTAAATTTAATGTGTTTAGCTACATTTTGAGACCTTATAGTTTTAACTGGTAAAACACCTGGTCTAGCCAGGAGTTCTGAGTTCAAATCTCAGTGGGGCCAAAATGACACTGTAGCTAAATACATACAATTTAATCAATAACTTGAAATTTATGTTTGGTTTTAGCAAATGTGAGCGTTTGTGATATGCAATATCCATCAGTTACCATTTATTTTAACAACAGCTGCTTTAAAACAACTTGACCAATTTTAACTGAACTGCACAGAAATACTTTTTTGGTGTCCTCTTTCAAAATGTTCAAAGGAATACATTCTGTGTTGAATTCTGCTGCATCAGAGGTAAAGTGACACAATGTTAAGGCATTCTCTTATACACACATGTTAATTGATGGTGAAGGTGCTTGAAAACGACATTGATTAACATAAGGTGAGTTTTTGAGTATCCATTATCATACATACTGACAAGTCAGGCATTTGGTTGATTGATTGAATGGGATTTAACGTCATTTTCATCAATTTTAACTTATATACCATAACCATGTTTTCTGCGTTTCTTACCAGTATTCGGCACAATTTCTCTGCAAAAAACTTTCTCACATTAGTCAGCGGTGAGAATGAATGACGCGGGTTGCAATTTCTTTTAAATCGTAACCGATAAGTGTGTCCGGACCTGGTACGCTTCCTGAATTGACAGACATGAGCGCTAGCCGGGCCTGGCAGCTAGGTAAGGTTATTATGTATCCAATGGAATGGAGTAAAAGTGCTGTGAGAAATCTGTCATTACAGAATTTTAGTATTCAATCCATAATTCAGCGTAAGTTTTGTACGAATGACAATGTAATGACAAATATACATATTCATAAAAAAAAACAGTATACATTAGATCAGTAAGGAACTTACATGTGTAATGTTGACAGCAATTATCTCTATTAAATGAGAAAATATGTGCCCATAAGTGTGGGGACAAATTAAGATTCATGTATTGAATGACCCTACAGTGTTTTTAACAGACGTTCGTTCAAATCAAGTGAGATATGACATGAACCCATACTGTCTGAAGACAAATGGAGGATAAATATGGCAAATGTCCCAACAATGTGTTTGCCCTATATGGTCTATATCTTTGCTACTGCAAATAACTTTTTGGAGAGTGTTCGTTAAGATGAAGGTAATGAAGAACTATACTTCGAGGGCTTTGTTAAACACATTCGTTCAAATCAAGTGAGATAAAACATGTCCCCATTAAGTCTGGGGACACACGAGATAAAAATGGCAAATGTCCCCACAGCATCTTTGCCCTATATAATCAATATCTTTGCTACTGCAAATATCTTTTTTGAGATAGTTCGTTAAGATGAAGGTAATGAAGCACTATACTTCGACTTTACTTCGAATGTGCTCATACTGTTTGAGGACAAAATAAGGATTAACAATTTGAGATAACAAATGTCCCCATTAAGCCTGGCGACAAATGAGATGAATACTGCAAATATCCCCGCAACAGTCTTTGCGCTATATTATCATTTTTTTTGCTACTGCAAATAACTTTTTGGATTTCGTTAAGATGAAAGTAACGAAGAATATACGTCGAGAGCTTTGTGTTCACACATTCGTTCAAA
>JASEVX010000013.1:54921729-55006729 GCA_031761405.1 Serripes groenlandicus | reverse complement strand
TTTCAGTCTTTTGTCGAAAGATGCATCTGAGACTAACTTACATGTAGACGGACAGTTGCTCAAGCTCGCCTGACTCTTCACTGTACTTAGATGCATTAACCCTTTCCCACATACAATAAATCTATAGCAGACGACTTTGAAAACATAGTGGCGAAAACCTAAAAAATCTTTGCCTTTGATATGAAAAAGGCAAAGACTCGTCACGAGCACAGCGCCTATAATGGGTATAAGCTGTAGGTTTATGACTACCATGATTAAGGAAAATGTAAAAGGCTGTCGGAACTGAGACCGTTATTGTACACTCTTCCTACTTTATCTTTTGGTGCAAAGTCAAATCATCAAACATTTAAACATTCAATTTATCACATGAGCATACACATATATAATACAGTAGGGTCAAACATACTAATAGCAATGTTCAGAACATCCATTCTGCCAAAGTTTCAACATGCTAACATTAAAATAAAAGATTTCCGAGTGTTAACAACATTTTCCTTAAATATGGTCTAGTGACCTTATGTTTGACCCGACATGATGCATAGTTGAACTTGGCCTAGATATATATCATCAGGACAAACATTCTGACAAAGTTTCAAAATGCCGAAGCAAACATTGAGGTTAAGAGTGTTTAAAAGACTGTTCTCAAATGTTTCTAAGTGACCTTGTTCTTTTTTATCCAACATGATCTTTAATGGAATTTAGCTTATATTTCACCAAAACACCAATTCTGACAAAATGTCAACATGCTAAATTTACAATTTGCAGCATTCAAAATGTCTGATTGTTTACAAGATGTGCATTCAATTTGGTAGAGTGACGTAGTTTTTGATCCACCATGACCCTTATTTTTTACTAGGCCTAGATATTGTCAAGACAAACATTCTGACAAAGTTTCAAGCTGCTGAAGTAAAAGTGTGGTTTCTAGACTGTAAACAAGATTTCCCTTCAGATCAGATTGGTGAAGTGACCTAGTTTATGACCCGACATGACCTATATTTGAACTTGGCCGTTCTCCAAAATAACTTCAAGATCATAATTCTTACAAAGTTTCAACATAATAACGATAAATATTCGACCTCCAGTGTTAACAAGATGTTCCTTCAAGTTGAACTTGTGACCCAGTTTCTGACCTCACATGACCAAGTTTAAACGTTGGCCTAGATAAATTCAGGACAAACATTCTGACAAAATTTGGCCAAAGGACCTAGTTTATGACCAGAATCACTGGATATTTTTAAATATAACCTAGATATCATCAAAACAGTTATTTTGAAAACATTTAAACATGCTCAAGTTAAATAAGGCCTCCAGAGTGTTTACAATATTTTCCATCAAATTGACATTGTGACCTAATTCTTTCACTTATCTAGAGGTAAGTACCTGCCACGACCATTACATTATTTGGTCAGGCTTACAAACAAAATGGCGGCGCCTTTCGGACATGGTTTAGCAAGTATAACGCCTTACAAATGCCAGGTTTTAATGGTCCTCTTTTGGGTTATCGAAAGTCAATCATGTTATTATTAATTTACTAGTGAACGCCGGGTACCAGACTAAGTCAAGACGCACTAATTTACTAATACGTACGCTGGGTATAAGACTACGCTACGTTGATGGTTCATGCCAGTCGTTCTAATTTACAATATGCTAAGCCGGGTTTCACAATAGCTCGCTTCATAACGTCTAGGCAAGGTATTGTATCTGGATATTAGACTATTGAACTGATTAAAACAAAGACAATTTCAATATCTGCAATCTTTAAAAACTAAGGGAATTCACCATCTCCTCAAAATCTTCACTTGTCGCACGATTGAGCCACTGTCGAGTCTTAGCCGTCCTCGTATATTATATATATATAAACATCGATGCACCGTCTGAAAAAAAGACTTGAATTGTTAAATTAGGTTTATTCCAATACATTTAACTGAAAACTTGTTGAGAGTGACGTAAATCGCCATACCGACAAGCAAATTTACCTTTACACATTGTCATTGTCGAGTATCATTTGCAAGGTACATTTCATAGCCTAGTCCTGATGACATAGTCATGCACCACGAAATTTATACGCGTACTGTCACCCAATCTCGGCCGGGTGATACCAAATACTTTAAAAATTACATTTATGGCTTGCCCTCCTTGGCGCTCAGGAATTTGGGGTTAGCAATCCACTTCACTCGCTGCTGTCAGGGTAAATGGACCAATAACACTGATAACGTACCAATGACACGTCATGATATAACTGAAAAGGTGTTGAAAGCGGCTTAAAACACCATATAAATTAACAAACAAAGCAAAGGAAAATGCAGCGTTTAGTAGCCATCATTATAGATCCTGGTCAGGTGGCGAGATTACGCAGGCTGACTTTACTCTTTACTGATGGCTGAAATTGACACGATTCCAGCAGTCAAACGGTAAAAACAAGTGCAGACGTCAATTACTTATTTCAATAAATAAAGAATCAAAGCGAATTGAGTATCATTTGAAAATAAGTCTGGAGAAAGATCAAACACGAATTTTCATTTGACATATTTCTTGGAAACAAATTTAACATTAAATGACTTTATTACTAACATCAGATGTTGTTGCTGTCCTACGTATTATCATAAAAACCCCACATCGAAGCAGCGTTAAATAGACGTAAAGCTTCTTGGCCTAACAATCGAACAGTGCAGAAATGTTTATTTAGATCGACACTTGTCCCAAATTCCGTTAGGCCGTTGTTGTAAGAGCGCGGCTGAAGAAGAAAGAATGTGACTTCTTAAACGCCTCTTGTCTCGAGTTGTTTATCTGCTGCAGACGACTTTTGAAAACATTGTGACAAAAAGAGAATTTATTCATAATGAGCATTTTTTTGCTTTTGAAACATCTCATCTCTATTCTATAAAAAACAGTTTCATTTATACACGAGTTTTCATATTTTTCTTATCTGTAATTCTAAGTCGCTGCTGCAGTTTTGTTGTATATGGTAAATGCGCCAGTATAAATGGCCAACATTGGAAAGGAAAGAGTGTTGTCTTGAAAGTCGCCCATCATTTGTTTTGTTATGCACGACGCAGTCACTGTATATCAGTCCTGTGTTTGCGAATAGCAAACAAAAAATCGGTCAATTTACAGGACCGCTGAAATGAATCGATACATTTCTTCGAGGTATTGACCTGTTGAATTGAAAGCTGATGTAAACAAAATGCATTCATGTTATATAATTATATTTAATGTTAACTGCATTCTTCCTCTATACTTAAGTATTCATTCCCAGATTGGCTTAGATCGAAACTTGTTGCAAATTTGATGCAGTCGGCTTTTATAGATCACGTATAAAATTGAAAGCATGTGACTTCTTCGTCGCCTCATAACTCGAGGGGCTATCTATGTATCTGCCTCTAATGTCAAACCCCTAGTGGGGATCTAGACAGTTGCACGACTTGCTACAAGAATGTTAGTAAGAGTTGCGAAAAAAGAGATAAAGAAAGCTAATAGAAACAAAAGTTCAAACGAAAAGGTTCAGGTTATGTTAAAAGTGGAAGCTTGCTTTTATAGCGACGTTGGTAGAATGGTTGACCTTTTCGTAAAGTTAAGCAACGTTCCTCGCGGTTAGTACCTGGATGGGTGACCCGCGATTGCTTAACGCCGGTACACGTTACACTATGGTTTTAATTTACATTTTAATTATAAAAAAACTACTCGCATATAAATAGACTGGTTCACTAATCTTAATTTTCTATCGCAAACTCGAACGAGGACCAGTCTAGTGAAGAACTGCTACGGAAATATCCGAGAGCTGACGGTAAAATACGGCGCATGCGCGATCAAGACAATTAACACGGCGCATGCGCAAGCCCATTGCACCAGTGACAGTTTTTTCACAACAAATATATGCACTGGTGCTGAGGCACCCGCGCAATAAGAACATTTTTTTAAGTTATCACTTATCAAGGTATTTGCTATACATGTACATAATGCAGATTAGCTGTTTAATTATCCTTGCATGTAAAACTGAAGGGGAAATCTAAACACAAACTAGGTCCAATCTCTATATCTGTACTTTGCGTTACAAACAGAAGTACATGCCCGCAGCGAAACTTGCACCGGATACGAAACCTACACTGTATTTGTGGACACTGAACAGAAGTTTAGTCTGGTTCTCCGCGTACTTTATATTCAAAAAGTGCCATAACAAAGTGGTAGGGTCAAGTAATCCAGACTGAGCAGAAGGTTTGCTTTAAAACCGACATGGGTCTTGTCAATTTTAGTTATAAAAACAGGCGGTATCAAATATGGTATACTAAAGTTAACCCGGTGCGCTGTAATACTGTTGTCATCAGAAAAAGACAAATACTAGCCAGTAGAATGCATCCGTAATTATTTCTTTGTGAAATTTCTTTGTGAAACACGCCTCGTATACATTTGAAATTAAAGAGCAGCAAGTAGGGAACATTCAAGCTTTCATTCAAGTCTCAATGTTCGTATGTTTGTATGCTAGAAAAAACACTTATATAGAAATGTCACGAACGTCTGTGTTTGTATTGTGTGCTCAAGAAAATGTGTTTCTATGTTTCTATGTTTGTATGCATTTTGTGTACAAATAAACTATGAAGACATTTCAGAAGACTTTGTATGGTATGCTCAAGAAAGTGCATTTCTATGTTCATTAGTGTTCAAAGAGAGTATATTGAAATTGCCTAACTCATATAATAGAGAACATATATATGTCGATACATTATGCAGAGTCCATAGTGTTGATTTTCTCGTGGAACGGCTCATATACATGTTGACTTAGTGCCTTGAAGCGCAATCAAGCGTAATGCACACGAACAATAACGATAGCACGCCTTTTGTTGGAGTTGTTAGAAGATTGTAATCATTCCAATATGCCTACATTTAGAGTTATCTCTTTGTTTCATGATTTCTTGTTCAGCATATTTCTCGATTATTTTCAAATGTATTCATTTCAAACTTAACGTGTTGATAGCTTGTATTCAGCAGATGCACAGGTGTAAAGTGCACGCTGACTATAATTCTAGCAAGCGTGTTCATCCCACTTTTAATACGCCCGTTGATAAAGGGGCCGCATTATGGTAACGCCTACGACTTTAAGTCCATTGGTGGATGACGCTTGTCACAGTGACTTTTGTCAAACGTCGGAAAGAATGTTGGCCGAGCTGGGGTTCGAACTCACAACCACTGTATTGAAGCCCGCATCGCAACCGACTGAGCTACCGGGCTAGGCATATAAAGACAAGACCGCCCGGTCTCCAAGATATATGGAGTCGTCTTTGCGGCGTTATATCGGTTTGTTTGTGAAGTCTGTATTATAGTGTTTGATTTAATATGGCAGTCTGAAATACGAGGCGTCTATATTACATAGATCGCATGTTGAATACAAATCGTATTTAAGGTTACTCTGGGATTGACTTTATGTATAACTTACCAATTTTAGCTAAATAGCTTATTGAGAAGTGAATATATTGCCTATCCCTTTTCAACAAAAATGCAGAGTTAACTGCATGCGTTTGGTTAACCCATTACTTCACACAGACGACATTTGACACCTGCCATTGCTCAAAACAAGCAATTTCACCTTTTATTGCAATATTTTCAACTCTTTAGCGATATAAATTTTTCAGTTCTCTAGATAGTTGAAATTGTTTGTCTGATGATTATAAAAGCAGACGACCTTTGAAAAGTCGTGTGAAGTAATGGGTTAAAAGAAGAAAGCCGGTAAAGAAAGATATTGTAACATTGTGGTAAAAAATATAATTTTGCTGAAATTCTACAATTTCTTCTTTTCAGATAGTGTCTATCGCTCATGCCACATAATTATATCCTTGATATATCAGAAATGACATTTACAATCCTTTCAGTCATACAAGGTAAATTCTTTACTTCACGACAAAGTTGTAGCCGATGAAGATATGCTTTAAAAAGCCAAATTAGCTCTTATAGATATCGAGGGCTTAGCGTGAAAAAGTTGTAACTAAAATTGGTATTTTTTACCAAGGTTAATCCCCACGCCATAAAGTATTTTAATATGTTAAATCATTTTTCTTGGAAAACAATGGAAATGTAGGTGCCATTGCTCGTTCTGAGCAACGGCACCTTAATTTGCATTTTTTACAAAGGGGTCAAAATTGCCCCTAAACCAGGGTTTTCAAAATAGATTTTTAGTTAAAACCATTTCACGCCAAGCCCTCGATATGTTGATACGGAAGATATCTGTTTGTTTTAGTTGTTCTATTTTTGTCTTGTTTAAAGCTGTTCCCATATACTTCCTTTAGGAAACCGCTGTGGTCGAGTGGTTAGCGTCGGGGATTTCGAAACCGGGTGTCCCGGGTTCGTGCCCCAGTCGCGGCACTACGGTCATGGTGGAATGCCCTTGGGCAAGGCACCTTTTCTAGCCTAATACTGGTTTGTTTACTCAGGGATCATGAATAAGTGAACTGTCGCCGTGATCTAACTGAAACATTGTTGAAGTGGCGTAAAACCCAAATAAATAAATAAATATACTCCTTTTCTTCAACAGTGGACTTTGCCAAAATATGAGAAATCTCTTTAAATGAAAGATATTTTTTGAATATTGTTGAAAACATTTTGGCAAAAGGAGAAATTGCTTATAATGAGCATTTTACTATTTTACCACAAGGTGTTCTTAAGTTGTCTTTTACAGTTGCGTCCATAAATGGTAATACGTTAACCCTTTCCCACCTGAAGGTACATATTGACACATCTGCAATATATAACCTTTGAAAACTATGCCATAATGCTTTTTTATTTAATAATTAAACTGTCATATATGGAGATATTTTACATTTTCAATGCAGTGTAGGAGACTATGTAAAGAAAAATATATATAGTGAAAAGTATCACTAGATAATTTCAATGTTTTAAAACATTAAGTTTCTCAATAATGCTTCGACAAGTATGTAATACACACATCTCTTTACCCTTTCCCACAAACAGGGGCTTTCTGACAACTCTGCAGAAGATGAATTTTAAAATAATCATTTTAATTCATTCATCAAATCTTTTGTTTGTTGAAATTCTTGGTATCGTATCCCGTATCTTGCTCACTTTTCCGAAATGAAATTGTCGTTTTGATCGATGTTTTTAGTGGTTTCAACGAGCGCCGTACTTCTCACTCGCCGGATTGCTCTATCGAATATGCTTGTTATATACTCTTTTCTTCAAAATGAACATATATTGTTTTTCATACCATATTTGTCTGTAACTGCCATATGAATCAATGTTTGATGTTAACAAATGACTTTGTAAATAAAATAGGCCCAAAAATCGATAGATAAATTTCGTCAATGAAATATGGATAAATTTGTTGTAACCATTCAATGCTCCAATCACAATACAATCAAAGTGGTTCTTCCATGCTGGTCTTAACTGTATGTGACTGAACTATTGTTGAAAACATCAGTAAAATCTAATGAAAAAGTTTGTGGTAAAGGATGTATTCAAACTTGAACAAAAAGGTTTTTTGAGACGTTTTCAGAGCAGACGATCCTAACATACCATATCGGGTTACTTCTAATTATAGCACTGGATATTTGTACATTTTATCATTACCTTATAAGGTAATAACTTACCTTATAAGGTTATAACCGCCTATCCTATTCGCAATATCACGTGATTGTTGTTTGTCAAGACTGCATAGTCGTTTGGGCCCGGCATAACGCTTTTGGCTTACATACAGTTTGGACGTATCTAACATATTATATTACGGGGAAAGAGTGGTGCGCAAAAAGGATAGAAGATTGAAGGGTGAACTTCGAGAATTCGGTAAGTTATTTTAGTAAAAGTACTTTTGACCTTTAGTTTGAACATTATATTTCACTTTTGACCTTTAGTTTGAACATTATATTGTTTTCCTGGTTTATCCAATGATACCGAAGCTAACATACTAACTATAATTTTAGGGGGGAAATAGCTTTGCAAACCTTGATGTAAAGATATGTGATGTGGTGTATAGTGAGTAACTGTTAAGAACATGTTATATAATGTTATATTTAATATTGCGACACCACTTTCACACATATACAATAGATGGCAGTTAATTGTTAAGGACATGTTATATTATGTTATATTCAATATTGCTATCAGGGCGAAATTATGTTGCTTATCATTCGTTGCATTTTATCCCGTTACCTTTTGTTCGAATACCATTTAGGAAAGGCATCGAACTTGCGACTTCTGCAGTTAACTGTTAAAGAGATGCTAAATTTCATATTGCGACTTCACTTTTCACGTACAATTTGAAAGGCAACTAACTTTTAAGACTTCACTTTTTACGCATTTGTAAATATACACAATTGGAAAGTTAGCTTAACTTTTAAGACTTCACGTATTTGTAAACATATACAATTGGAAAGGAGCTAAATTTTAAGGAAATGTTACATGTAATATTGCGACTTCCCTTTTCACGTATTTGTAAATATATACATTTGGCAGGGCAGCTAACTTTTAACACTTCACTTTTCATGTATTTGTAAAATATATACAATTCGAAATGCAGCAAACTGTTAAGGAAATATTTATTTCAGTTTATATTGCGACTTCACTTTTCACGTTTTTGTAAATATATACAATTGAAAAGGGGCAAAATGTTAAGGAAATGTTACATTTGATACTGCGACTTCCCTTTTCACTTATTTGTAAATATATACATTTGGCAGGGCAGCTAACTTTTAAGACTTCACTTTTCATGTATTTGTAAAATATATACAATTCGAAATGCAGCGAACTGTTAAGGGAATGTTTCAGTTTATATTGCGACTTCACTTTTCACGTTTTTGTAAAACATCTTAGTCTAAAATACTTTTATTGAAGAGTATTCTATGTAAATGACTTTCACATAATATTTCTTCAACTTGTTTTCACGGGAAAAGGTACACGTTTGCATTTCTGAGCAGTGTAGGTTCGGATCGCCTTTACATCTTATCATAATCTATACAATTTGACAAAAACTTATATTACCCTCGTGTAAGTAATATTTGAACAGAGTAGATATTTAACAGACTGTGCCGATGCACTGGCTGATCTGAATCTACACTCTTCACAAAACCAAACGTGAACCTTATCGCACGGACGGTCACATATACGAGCACTACTTAGATTTGATAAGTTTGAAATCAGACAGGAAAGTAATTGTGCAAATTCGCCTATCTGCTGATAATCTACACATGCAGACTGGTCGATATGGGACAGGCAGGGTGGGGAGAAACCAACGACTTTGTAAAATATGTAATAATGGCGACATAGAAGATAAATTTCATTTTATTGGAAGCCGCCAGGAGGCGGCGGCGGCTTTCTGTAGGGATGCTTAGAAATTTCGGACAAGGAGAATATTTAGACCTGCCAGGGTGACTACATATCGTGATTTCTCTTTGTCCTTACTAAGTACATTAATTTAAGGTAATGACTGTTAAAACATCCTAAAACAAAAGACAAAGGCCAGTATATTAATTGAATGTATGTACATTTTTATTTAAGCGAAATTCATACTGTATCTACTAGATAGACTAGTCTAAACAGTATAAACTGAATTGGTTACCTGCCTCATCCGTTCGATAGTATGTTAAACCGGGAACCATAAAAAACAAAGAGGTTCGCACTAAATGTAATTACGCAGTAATTAGATGAAAAAGCCACGGCCCGTATTCACCAAACTTTTCAATTTAGACTGTTGACTAAAGCTGAATCTTAATATTAAGTTAACTTTTAGGATTCCCGATAATTTAGATTTAGATCGTATTCACCAACGCGTTTAAAACCAATCTCAATTAAACCATACATTCATCTATAGTCTATTTATAGATTTTCATTTTGTTCCTAATTTCACATAGATGGCATCTCAATGTTTCAATCATCCTAACTTTTCATTTGCTTTGTTTTTAAAAATCTGACTTTCATGTTCAGTATAATATGAGCCAACCGACAATTCGTACATCGCGTGACCATGGAAGGTAAACAAAAACCGACCTTGACATGTGTAAAAAAACATCAGAAATTAGAAAATTCTATAAAGTATAATCATTGAAAACAGTTGAAAACATTATGACAAATGGAGAAATTGCTAATTTTGAGCAATGTCTCCTTTAGTCACGATGTTTTTCAAAAGTCGTCTGCTACAAACGCGTCTGGTCGACGTGTTCAATAAAAGGGTAAATTCATTTTTTTTTTATATTTGACCAAACTTTAAAAAGATTTATTTGTTTGTCAATGAATAAATTGTAAAATAATTTCTCACAAATCGGCATAGAAATCCCTTATAATCCAAATATCTCGCACAAACCTGCATACAAATCCCTTATAATCCAAATGAAATCGTCCAATTTCACAAACACAAAAGGTCACAGATTTTAACACCGAAATTTGGGAGAGCCTATATGGGAAATGGCTACGTCATAGCGCGTGGGATTCGACTCAAAAGAACCGCGTCAGCACAAATTCCGCATTTTGATAGTTTTAGTGTTAATTGCATAATAAGATCAATGTGCATTTGTGTGTGGTAGGTTTTTGGAATCGTCTCAAGAGGCTTACAGTGCGATTCACGACTAAAAAGACAACAATTCATGATCAGACTGATCTCTGCCTCGCAAGGTTTTCCCCCTTTTCGTATGGTGTGGTACAAATCCTTCACACGACAAACTTGGGACACTAGAGTGTAATAGATTTTCCGAATGTGTTAACTTATGTGTGGGTAATCCAAATTAATTGGTGGGTATACCGATAATCATAATATATTATATATCTCATAATTAAAATAAAAGGAATGAGATGCAAATAAGGCATAATTGACAGTTTTGGACAATTAACCCTTTCCCACATACGGCAATAATTTCTGAATGCTAATCACGACAAGAGTTCACGTTATTGTTGTCCACTTTGATTTTCAATTGCTCCATTTGCCACAATAATTTAAACTCTTACTATAATTGATGGAGTTTTTCTTTGTTTTGCACTTTATTATTTCAAAGTCTGTCAAGTTACACATCATTGAAATCGTTGTGGCAAAAGGAGAAATTACTCATATTGAGCAATATCTACATTTGTCACAATAATGTCAACACTTTTCAATTATCATACGATCATTTACAGAGATATATTTTTATATTTTGTACTTAATAATTTCAAAGTCATCTGCTGCAGATTTGCTTTATGTGGGAAATGGTTAAACCCTTAGCCACTATCAACCAAAAACAGATGTTCTGTGTGTCAGCATTATTTGACAAAACATAGAATAGTTTTTGGTACAAATTGAAATTTATCATATCCTCTTGTCCATTTATCTGTAGTATTATATAAGTCACTTTCCATGATCAGTTTAACTCTTAATCATCTCATTCACTTAAAACACTGACCTGCTTGGGATGATTGTTGTTTGGAGTACTGGTGTGAGAAAACCAGGAAATGCATGAGTAGGTGAACTGGCCGCCGTGATATAACTGAGAAATTGTTAAAAACGGCGTTAAACCCCAATCAATCAATAAAACACTGACCCTGCCAGGTTACATATATATCTTCTATACCGATATCAGCATTACTGACTACAGTTTAACTTGTTATAATGTTTGTCGATTTAAATGTTCTTTTTTTCTTATTTCTACATGTGCAACGAAATATAGCGGCTTCTCTTAGACGCTTTGCGTCAAACATTCGTCTTGTTCTTACTTGTAATGTATATAAAGTAATTAGGAAAAGATATTTAAGTAACCATTTCATTGATATAGTGTACACAAACTGTAAGTAAGTAAGTAAGTAATTTTTTATTATAGTGACATGTGCATACAATATATTACAAACAAGTATTTATGTACAAAATACAAGCACCCGGCCCAGTGGACCTATAAGTCACCTAAATTGAATAAATAATAAATATACGTGAAATATCTGAGGTAATGATTCGTTGTTAAATGGCAAGTTATATACACTGATAATTGAAATAACTCTAACAAATATAATTTACAAATGCTAAACAATTCTAATTATAGCATGTTCTAAACAGTTCATTCACCGGTATGGTATAATGGTAATACAATCTTATAATAGTGAAATGATCAAACTCAGAAGGATTAACTGATTAACGGTATACCCTTTACTCTGGGTACATAACGGATCGTCTACGGATATATGCCTTAACAACAAATTTTGCAGATTTCCTTCGGAAAACATTTATTAAATGGCACATTTTGAGATTTGTATTTAAAAGAATGAAATCGCGTTGTTGTAAAATATCACCAAACACATAAGTCCTGATGTCGTTGTATAAATCACAAGTCAGTAAGAAATGTTTCTCATCCTCTATGGCTACTAAATCACAAAATCTACAAGTTCGTCTCTCCACCGGCTCCCCAACATATCGCCCTGTCTCTATTCGTAACGGCAATATCCCAGCCCTAAATTGACACAATAACGAGCGTTCGTATTTTGATAGATTCAGCATCATATAGTCTTCGCACTTAAAATCCGTTTTGAATGTTCTGTATGTTCTTAGTTTGGACATGTTTGACACGTCATTCGACCACTTATCTGTATAATGTTGTGTAATTAAAATGAATGGTAGTCAAAATTAAAAACTTGTTTAGTAAGTCTGTCATTATCCATTTTCAATAGTCTATTCCAATATCTAAGAATACCGATCCATCTACGGTACAGTGTAGGTTGCCATCCAGAGTCTCCATGCAGCGCTGGAAGTGGTGTAAATCTATGTACGCCCATAAAGTATCGTAAGGCGCGGTTCTGAACACTATCCAGGGATTGGTATGTCCTAGCACCCCACACAGAGGCACTATAATCCAAAATTGGTGTGATACATGCATTGTATAGTTGTTCGTATGACCGAAACCGGAAGTCTTTAATGCCGTGTATTTTGCTGATGATACCCCCTAACGCTCGACCTGCTCCTTTTGCCAGCGCCTCGCAATTACCATTAAAATCGTTATGCTCATCGAAGATAACGCCAAGATATCGGTACTGATTTACAGTTTCTAACACATTATTTCCGACTCTGAATATGTATTCCGTCCTTTGGGTTCTTCTGCGCCGGAAATGCACAATTTTTGACTTATTAGTATTAATTATCACTCGCCATTTTTTGCACCATTGGTGTATCGTATTCAACATGGTTTGTAATTTGTCTTCACTGTCCGAGACTAGCACAATATCGTCCGCGTACATAAGAATGGAAATCTTCGCTTCCCCCATGGTCATACCAAGGTCAAGGTTATTAATCTTTTTCACGAGGTCGTTGACGAAAATGGAAAATAATGTCGGTGACAAACAACATCCTTGCTTAACCCCAGTGTCGCAGTTGAACCAGTCTGTAAGCTTATCATTTATTCGGATACATGACGTGGCACTTGCATAAATGTTCCGGATGGAATTATACACTTTTCCGTCGATGTTATGAAGTAACAGATATATAGAAGAGTCTCACGGTCGATAAAGTCGAAGCATTTTTTAAGATCGATAAATGAAGTGTATACTGAGCTATTGTTCCTGATAATGCTGTTCAATGTGAAAACGTGATCCTCGCATGATCTCCCAGATTTAAATCCATTCTGTTCGTCCGCTAGTAAACATTCATTATCAAGATAAATTGTAATCCTTTTATTCAGGAAATCACTATAAAGTTTGCTAATGCACGAAAACAGGCTAACGCCACGATAGTTAAGCGGCACACGTTTGTCAGAGTTCTGGTCTTTGAGTATAGGGCAAATAATCGCTTTTCTCCACGGCAATGGTATAAGGCTGCTATCAAAGATCAACTGAAATAATTGTTGTAGTATTACTATGACCGCGGGGAATTTAAGCACGTCATACGGTATATTATCGTGACCACATGCCGAACCTGACCGTGCGTGCATAACAATTTTAGTTAATTCCTCAATTTCAATATATCGGTTCATTTGTTCATTGTTCACATATAACGGATCCTGCATATTCATTTCCAATAATTGCTTATGAAGCTTAACACGGTTATAATGTACTCGTCGAAATGCCAATCATTTTCACTGTTATACAAATTATTAAAATCCGTTTTCCATCTCTCAAAAACCTTTTTTTCATTTCTAATTATGTTTCCATTGTCCACAATTTCTATCGGTATAGATTTATATTTACTAGGACCAAGGTTTTTTATTTTTCTCCAAAATTCTGTCGGGTTTTTATTAGACATGTCCTCTAGTTCGATAGCTTGAGCCAATCTGTGTGCACGTTCCGACTGACGTAACAGTTTATCAAAGTCATTCCTGGCATTTATGTAATCTGATCGCAACCTAGATTTCTGGTGGTTATTTCCCTTGTATTTTAGAAACGATCGTTCTTTGACCCGCATTATATCCCATAATTGTTGTAAATCGTCACACCAATAAGGTTTTGACACTTTTCTACGTTTACTTGTCTTTTTTCTGGTATCATATGTGGGTATATGGTTAGCCATTTCACTCATAAGAACGTCACATAAATTGCAATATATCGAGTCTATATCGTTTTGATTCTCGCGTGAAGTTTCGATTTGCGTGATAATGGTAAGAATGGCAGCCGCCGCCCTGTCATTTTCCATGAAGTCTTGAGGAATACAGCGCAATTTAAATTGTGTGTTGTTCGAGGTATTAAAATTGCTATTGTCACTGTTATTCGTGTAAAATTCCGAACACTGAAACTCAGTCACAAGCGCAGAATGGTCGGGTAACTTTGATCTTTGACCTAATAATCCGAGTAGATCATTATCGTTTGCAATATCTTGTGCCGTTAATACCCTGAAATCACTACATTTCACCATTGTCTCGTGCGGTACACAAACATAGTCCACGATTGCACGGCCTTTACTCGATATTGATGTATACTTATCACTGGGATAACGGCCGTTCAACACACAGCATTTTGCGTCATTTAAGAAGTCAATTAACTCTTGACCATGGCGGTTTCTTGTCTTGTCTAGTGTTGTGCGTGGGGGTATTGTGTCACAATAAAATATAGTATCTGATAATGACCCAATTCTCGCGTTAAAGTCTGCACCGATAAATAGGTCATCAATATCACTGTTAACGTATATTTGTGTCAGAAGGTGTGCAAAAAATGACTGGGCGTCCCGGCCACGAGCTGAATTTTCCGGCGGTAAATAGCAGGAATATACAATAAAGTCAGATCCTGTACTACGGTGTTCAAAACGTAAACCAAGTATCCCTTCGAACGATTTATCCATAACTGTGATGTTATACTGATCACTGAGTCTATTTCTCACTAAAATACCCACTCCACCCGACGCCTTAGGCGCGTGCCGATGGATATCTGTCCTATTAAATCCATACCATGAATAACTGTTTATATCAATACCGTCATCATTTTTCAAATGCGTTTCGCATAAAGTAATAATATCCGAATCCAGAGCGTTAATAATTCCAGTTCGAAGTTCGTTATTGTCACGTGTCCATCCACATACGTTCAAATGAGCTAGTCGAATAGTCCCAATGGGTCGGGCGGATTCCTATTTCCCATCCCGGTGGTTGTCTTGGCGTCCGCGTGGTTGATTTCGTCCATTAGCGTCGACCCGGAAGTCCCTCCCGTTAGGCATCTGACGCAGAATAAAACGCGCGTTTATTTCAATGAGGCGTTCAGCGTGCGATTTACAACTTTTTACGTATACTTCCTTGTACTCATCAATGTTTTTAAGCTGCATTTTATTTCTGAGGACGAGAATTTTTTCCTGAACATTACGGAACTGTGTGAATTGTTATGTTCTACGGACAAGTCAACGATCAATAACCTGATCAGTTATATTAAATGCGCTCTTGTGATAAGAAGAAACTACTTATATACATGAAATGTTTAATTATTCTCTCTTGCACTTACAAATTCTGTAAATAAATGTGTGTTGTATAATGAGCAATACTAATATAATTATCAGTATTAGTATTTGTTTGTATATATGTGTGTGTGTGTGGGGGGGGGGGGGGTTGTATAAATGTATGTATATGTGTATGTATGTATGTACATGTTTATACATTTATATATTTGTGTATGATTAAATGTAATATAGATGTTTTTATTATCATGACCTGAAAATAACTGGTAATCATGTATAGACGAGAAACATTTTGTTTAAGTCCAAATAAAAGTTGTGTTCTGTTCTATATAAGCATGTTCAATAGTACGTGAGATATTTTAATCAATTACTTATATGACGCACACCTTCTCCGTTTCCAAGAATGTTATTCAAAACGGGTTTTTCTCCCCTTTCGTATTTACTGTTTAATAATAAAGTTGACATCATAATCTGTAAGGCTTTGGCGGTATGTACTGCATAGATTGAGTTAACAAATAATCCAATTCTGTTATTATTGTTTTGTTTTGAAAAGACACATTGCATATATATATATATTGCCGTGTTCACTTATCTTAATTTTTTTAAACTATTTCGGTCGAATATAAATCTGCCTCTAATGTTTACCAACCCTAAAAGAAGTTTATCAATGATGTAACGGATCGCTCACATGAGTATTCATGTTTACAGGACAATACAGTATTCTGATCCATGATATTAAACACATTCTCACAAACAACAAATCTGCAGCATACTAATTTAATGGTACATTTGTCTTGGACTAATTTGAATGAAGTCTGTAGATCTAGTTTCAGAGTAACTTGTTTTAAGAGCCTGTTTGCAATATACGCATATAAATTGAACCAAGCTCTACCACAGCGGCAATGCTTTTTGACTGATCAAACTTTTTCGAAAAGCGTTGTAAGGGGGCTTTGTAAAGAATATTTATATGTTTATGAACTTACTTTGAAATAAGCCCCCTAGTTTCAAAAGGTTTAAAGGTTGAGAGTATGTGCACTTAATTTAAACAATCCCCTTCCCATAGGGGTCGTGTTTTCTTTTTTAAAAATTAAATTTGCTAGAACAAAGACTGAGAGGGTTACCACAACCACCCGAAACCTACTTTGAAACCTTATCATTATTTCACACGTTTGCCTTATAGGCATATAGGGATAACAGGCCCCATCCCTAAGGATCATGTGTTATAACCTATTAACATATTTTAATTACTCATGGAAAGAACATTTGAGTAAAGAATAATATAGTTTTAGAGAAAAAAGATTGTTTGCTTTCTCCATTTGTGATACCATATAAACCATGAGTTCAGTATCGAATCGAATTATTTGAACACTTTCGTACTAGAAACATTCCTTTGAAGTTTAGTTCACACAGTGCTTTAAGTGGAAATGTTGGTAAGCATGTAAGGTTTAAGCTGACTGCCACATGTTGATCACATTAGCTCATCTTAAACACTAAGTTTATGCTAGCTAAAATAGGTCATTTATTGCAACTTGTGGCCAAAGTAACTTTGCGGTATGTTGAACATGTATCTTCTGTTCTGTCCTTCATTGATATTGCGCACGTTGTTGCTCCCTTCGTTTGTTTAAACGTCAAAATCAGTCGCGTCTCGTTAATTAGAATTGGTTTCATTTTAATTCCGCATGGCGTAGCTGTACATTCCGTTTCATTACTTATTTAGTTTTTGCGCATATATATAGTTGTCTTATTTTGTTGACAGTTTTTAATGAATTCAATTTCATAACTCTAACTTATCGTCGAGCAAAGGAAAATTGGAAAAAATCCATTACAAAAATAAATACCACTATAACGCTACATATAAATTTTTTTAATTACACACATGCACAAATGGTTGAATGTGGTCGTATAAGGCAATTTGTGTACTAATTATTCAGAAGGTTACATTTTTGAATATTTCCAAATGCAATTAAGGATTCAGATATATGCATAATACGTCTATTGTATTATTTTTCTAAATTCTGATTATATATTAACAACAGTTGTTGGGGCCATAGTCTGTTTTCCCGGAATAATTGTGTGTGATGTCTTGTTTTTTTTTATATTTCAATCAAAGAGAAGATCACCGATCGATCGTATTGCCGCACGAAAGAGTAACACCAACTCTCTCTGCCTCAGAAATATCAGAGACATGTAAAAGTGTATATGTCTCTGGAAATATTAAGTATCTCGAGCTTAGAAATAAAGGTACAGATAAGTTTCATCATCTGTTATGTTTAACATTTCTCCGTTATATAAAGCAGTCACAACATTAAGGACCGATCGAGCGATGTCATTTCTTTACTAATTTATGCGTTCAATAGCGAATTTCATGTCCTCTAAAACGGATTATTCTGTATTTGCTAAGTGTTTCATTACTAGCCCTTTGTCAGTAGGTGATGCTTTAAATATATATGAGCCGTCCCGCGAGAAAATCAACATTATGGCTTCTGCGAAATGTATCGACCAGATCAGCCTGCGCTGTCCGCGCAGACTGATCCAGGCCGACACATTCCGTCTCAGGGCGATTGAGGTATATAGTAATGATCCCTGAAACAGAAAATCCACAGGAGGCGAAACGTGTCTATCCGGGTAAGCCTGTGCGGTATGCTTATGCTGATCCGGGTCGATACTTTACGCAGAGTCCACGGTGTTGGTTTTCTCCCGGGACCACAATGTTTTCAACTTTATTTAACAATTAAGCTATCTTTAAGAAGATTTTCAGTTTTTTGTAACTCTGATTTCAAAGTCTTCCACATATTTGTTGTATGTGGGAAAGGTTTAACCATGTAAAGCGATGTACTGGTACGAGAATTTAAATGATAGGTGGGCTGACTACCGAGATATAACTAACATACTGTATATATATACATGAGGACGGTGTACCTATTTTCATTAATTAAACACAATCTAAATGATAAAGATTTTATTTCATTAATTAAACACTATCTAAATAAATAAAATTTTATGGTTGAAAATGGTAGGCAATGTGAGACTAGGCTCCAATTCCACCAAACGTACTTAGCGCTATTTAAGACTTTTAAAAATACTTAAAAGCAAATTTCATCATTATAGTTTTTTCGAGTAATTTACTAAGTTCATATAAATCGTTACATGCTGTTAAGTATTTTTAAAAGAATTACTCAACGCAAAGTAAGTTTTCTGGAATTGGACACAGGTCAACAATCGTGAATTAGCCAGGGGCTAGGGTTTTTCAAATGTTAGCTCTCCTTATTAGATATTAATGGCCAGCCTTCTGGACACTATTTGGACCTTGTGCATTTGGGCCGCTCCATGAGAAATCAGTGATAGTAACATCGCATATGAAATAACGTAATCATCGCTCAAAGTGTGACGTACTTCCGCGTGTGTAAACTCGCATATTTACACGGTGTTTGATCATGTTTATAAACGTAGTGTGCATCAATAAAATGAAGAGCGACATACTGTTAAAAGCAGGTTCATCTCTCCCTATTAATTAATCCAAAAGAAGTGTTCAACTTTTCCAACAATTACAAGCGCTTAAGCTTAGTTAGACGTATCGTAAAAAGGTCAGGCAAACCCAAAAATCGCCAAACATGCTTGAATACTTGTTTGCATATTTTCCTTATTACTCTATCAAATACAATACGTTTCATACACTTACATTCGGAAATGAAATGCGCATCTTTCTATATGCTTCAGATACAATAATTGAGAAAAGCCCCTAATTAACACATCATTTTACTGGCCATTTTCCATGAACAAATGAAGATGAAGTGTAACACAAATTTGCGACGAAAACTACAAAACAGCCTTAATCAAAGCGCTGAAAGCTCGAATGGTATAGGGGCATATGTAAGTTGAAAATATATGGCATAGATACTATCGACAAACATTGTTGAAACAATAAACAATGACCTTTAAAACAAACCAAACCAAAAATGTGTGAAGCAACCCATACTGCCTGCCAATAACATAAACCTTATCTATCAAAGTTTGACCCTTTTCTTGTATAAACAAAATAAATCAGGAAGGACAACAGATTGACAAAATACCGAACAGCGGCCCTTAATTAAAATATATCCAGTTCAGAAATCACTAAAGATCCACAGTGTATATTGTAATCATGCGGATAAATAAAAGACAATCGAAAGCATGCTAGAGTTATGTTTCTGTTTGAACTGCACATCTGTAGCTCTGCGTTCCCAATACATCAAGTCTTAAATTGATACATTGGACATATATTGAGACAATAACCGAAGAAATGAAAATATGAGTTTACACCTAAATAACCAGATCAGATTTGTGTTCAAAAGATTGTATCGATCTCCTAATCCCAATGTATACGTGTGACGACTATGAAATGGATCCGCAAAACAGAAACAAAGTTTTGACCAATTAATGCAAACCGTAACGGACAGACGGACGGATGGATGAACACAAAGACGGACAGACAGTCAGTCGCTCCGGACAAAGTACACAGCTTGGGGAAGTATTCATTAACAAACAAGGGTTTTGATTGATTGGGGTTTAACGCAGTTTTTTAACAATTTCTCAGTTATATCACGGCGGCCAGTTCACCTACTCATGCATTTCCTGGTTTTCTCACACCAGTACTCCACACAACAATCGTCCCAAGCAACTGGCTGCTTTTCCACATAGACGAATGACGCATGTCGCATTGACTTTTGTCAATCGTCGGAAAGAAAGTTGGCCGAGCCGGGATTCGAACTCACAACCCCTGGCTTGACAGCCCGCGTCGCTACCGACTGAGCTACCGGGGCTCGGCTAACGAACAAGTGGATTTCACGCCGGGAACGCATGTGTTGCATGCGAAAGTCATATAATAAGTGAGAACATGGAAAGACAAAAATATACAGACTCCAAACGCAGCATGCTAAAGTTATGGTAATGGTGCACTGCACATCTGTAGGTCATACGTTACCTACAAACCAAGTTTGAAATGGATACAATGGAAATTAATTGAGACAATCGCTGAACGAAATAAGGAAAAATGGAGATAACTAATATAAACAGACCAGAGTTATGTACCTAGTACTTTGCCGTTCTCCTGATCACACGGTATAAGTGTGACCACTTTGAAATAAATCTGCCATACAGTAACAACGTGTTGACCAATACATGCAATCCATGACGGACGGACGAATGCACATTCAGGCAGACAGCCGGCCGGACGCCGGATTATACCTCCAAGCTTTACAGACAGAGACAACTCATAAAGTATTGGTTACAGAAGACTGGTTCGATGCGTCTCCGAAATGGGACTGTACAAGGTTAATTTACAAACAAAAACATTTAGACTACATTTCTAGTTTATATGTCAACAGATACATCTATAGGACTAGATTACAGTCTTCAATTAACGCAAATGCATATATATTATAAATGTTGTCCCAAAATCGCTAGAAGCGCCTCAATTATAAAATAAATAATGACCTTGCGGTTATAACTCGTGTGTATGTTGACATTTTCGGCCAAATTTCTTTCCGACGTTTGATAAAAGTCAATGCGACATGCATCATTCGTCTTTCACCAATGGGCTAAGCCTATGTGGATGAGCAGTCAGTTGCTTGGGAAGATTGTTGTGTGGAGTACTGGTGTGAGAAAACCAGGAAATACATTTGTAGGTGAACTGGCCGCCGTGGTATTACTGAGGAAATGTTGAAAAACGGTGTTAACCCCTATCAATCAATGTTGAAATTAATTTTTCTCTAATTTGTAGATTTAATTTCTATTTCCTATTTTGAATAGTGATGTAAATATTGTGGAAAAAGACAAACTTGCTGATTATCATTCATCTGTTAAGGTGAGTCAAATGTGTCTAAAAGGGGCAAAGGTTAAAATAATAACTGTAGACAAATTTGTTCGTTATCTAGGTTATAGAAAAAAAAATGTTCCAAAGCATTGTTTGGAAAGGAGGAATTGCTCATTGTTAGCAATTGCTCCGTTTGCAAATACACTTTCAACATTCGTATGTAACTAAGTAGCTATAACGAAACGGTTCAACCCTTTCCCACTTACAGTCGCTTGTTGACGCATGTGCAGCAGACGGCTGCAGAATTGTTTATCGTGATCCATTTCCTCTATTTCCACAAAGGTTTCAACTATATATTTTTCCCCTTGATGTAAGGCAAAATTGCTCGTTATCATTCATCTCTAGCATGTTATTCAAAATGTGTCGAGTAAAAGAATGTCCATAATAAAACGTTCATATATGAACATAATTAATTTAAAACGTGTATGAAAGCATTGTGTGAAAAGGAGGAATTGCTCATTGTCAGCAATAGCTCAATTTCCAACAATATTTTCAATATTCGAACTGTTATAGTATCACGGAAAGGGTTCAGCTTCCATGGGGAGGATGTAACCATGTTCCGCTTACAGGCGCCTACAGACGCATGTGCAGCAGACGACAATCGAAAACATTGTGACAAAAGGAGAAATTGCTTATCGTAGGCAATTTCTACTTTTGCCACGATGGTTTCAACTCCTTTCAATAATTGTATTTACAGTGATTTGCACATTTCTCTATCTATATAAGTCGACTGTTGTAAACTAATGGGGTCACAGCACGGTCGACGTTACCTAACACCACTGACATTGAGGTCAATCATAGTTCAGAGTGTGTTTCACGCGTTGGAACTATTTTGTCTCATTAATTAATGCAAGCGGAGGATTTTTTCGTGATTTTTCGATTTTGGCGTATGTATACACATGTGGACTGTGGTTGCAGCCTTAATCCGACTTTTCGAAAGCAGCCTGAGTATGGTATAGTGGCGAAACGTCCCAATCCCAAAAACGTAAATTATCTTTGATTTAGCGTAAAATTACGTCTGTTTCCTCGGCAGACTACAGGAAGGATTTAGCGACATTTTCAACCATTTACAGTTGACTTAAACAACATGGAGGCCGATAAAGAGAAAAAATAAAATTAGTGACACTTACATTTTTTATGATAAAAATACGTTACCAGTGTAACTGATATATTAATAACTGATATCTGAATTTATCTCAAACCGATAAATTCATGTTACACTAGTGAATGGGACAGGTATTAAAAAACTGGTAAGTATTCTTATAAAAATATGTTTTACTTTAAATTATTAAAATGAAAAAAATATACATAAAAATACGTTTTTCCGATAGAAACCACACAGCAAAAATGGTGTTTGTTTTTTTGTGTGTTTTTTTTTATTAAAAAACATGAAATGTATTTTTATTTTTTTTCATTAGCCTTAAAAATGTCCCCTTACGTTAAAATCAGCGTCAGAACGTCATGCAACTTATGAGTTCTTTTGCATTATACAATTGAGTAAAAACTGGTCAATTTGGTGGACTTTTCTGAATTACAAAATTGAAAAGATTTGTTTCAACATCATTTCAGGATCATCAAATATGAAGGAAAACGTAGCGTAACCCCTCATTTAAAAAAAAAAAACTTTAAAAACAGCGGCAGACGAATGGAGACATTACTTTTAATATTTCAACAAAGCGAAATGCAAAATAATTTATTCCTAAGTAGAGGTGGACAGCGAGGCATTTATTTACGCGTAATTCTTGTCTTAATTATAAATGCATTGTTCTGTATTCGGTCAAATACCTGTATTGATTGTATAAACACATTTGTCAATTATGTTGTTCTTCAAACGTTGAAGAACCGACTAGATATATTGCAGTCGGTACTTTACTCGTTATCGATTATGGGGTTAGGTTTTCGATTTCCGGTACGATTCCTCTTTTTTGTCGATATTGAGATTATCGTCGGCCTTCTGCCTCTGATAGGCTAAATAAGCAATGTATGTATGTGGTCATGCCTTTTAACCCTTTCCCACCTGCAGACGCATTTTGACGCAATAGCAGCAGGTGACTTTTAAAAACATTGTGGCCAACGGCGAAATTGCTCATGATGAGCAATTTCTCCTTTGACCACAATGTTTTCAACTTTATTTAACAATTAAGCTATCTTTAAGGAGATTTTTCAGGATTTTTTATTGAAAAACATGAAATGTATTTTATTTTTATTAGTCTTAAAAATGTCCCCTTACGTTAAAATCAGCGTCAGAACGTCATGCAAAATATTAGTTCTTTTGCATTATACAATTGAGTAAAAACTGGTCAATTTGGTGGACAAATTGAAAGGATTTGTTTCAACATCATTTCAGGCTCAACAAATATGAAGAAAAAAGTAGTGTAACCTCTAATTTAAAAAAAAAAACTTTGAAAACAGCGGCAGAAATCTCTTTTAATATTTCAACAAAGCGAAATGCAAAATAATTTATTCCCAGAAACCCTGAGTCACCATGAAACGAAAACAAAGACAGAAGCAAAAAGACTTGGCTGAAAAAGAATTGCAACAACAGCAAAATCATAGGAAAAGTCAAAATCACTCATGTTCTTGTATGATTTCAAATTTGTAACACTTGTTTGTCGCTGTTTGCGTGTATTGCATATATATATATATATATGAAATGAACATTTATCTGTTATCTAAAGCTTAAATCGAAACTTATGACGAAATTGTTTAGATTTCAATCCGGATATAACTGCGACTTAAAACAAATAATTACTACGTTAACGTTATCTTTACTTGATTCTCAAATGAACGTCAAGTTTACGTCATTTTAAATAAGCGTTAAGCCAACCTGATAATTGCACGAATTTAGTCCCCGCAATGCAACGCAATTCGTCGTGCCAATGATTGAAGTCTTCGTGAACGAGCGTGAGGAGTGTGTGAAGGGTGCGGGGGTGCGTGCCATGACGTAGAGAGAATGTTGAAATTTTCAATAATTCGGCACGCATAAATGTTCGTACCATGTGCGTGAACCATGCGTGAACACTGCGCGAACTCGGCGCGAACACTGCCGACGGTGCGTATCAATGCGTGTCAATGCGTGAACACTGCGCGAACTCGGCGCGAACACTGCTGACGGTGCGTGTCAATGCGTATCAATGCGTGAACACTGCGCGAACTCGGCGCGAACACAGCTGACGGTACGTGTCAATGCGTGTCAATGCGAGAACACTGCGCGAACTCGGCGCGAACACTGCCGACGGTGCGTGTCAATGCGTGCAATCGTCCACAGCGGGTCGAGGAATGAAATTAGGTGTGAAATTACACGCTATATATATAGCGTGCCGCCAAGCGGGACAAAAGCGTGACCAAAAATTTCCCCCGACGACTTCACGCATGCGCAAAGTCGTCGGGGCAATGCATTGCGTTGCGGAAAGACAGCGGGAACTATGCGTGTCGTGCGTGACACTGCGGGACAATGCGGGACAATGCGGTACGGTAGACGTGAACAATGCGCAAAAAATACTTAACCTATGCGTAAACAAGTAGTGCAATTTCGTGTCAACGTGTGTCAATGCGGCCCATTTTTGTCCGCGCATTGCGTAGACAGTGCGTAACTTATGCGTGTACAGTGCGCGAACAGGCCGCAAACACGGCTTCACGCTCCGCTGCGTAGCACCGAAATGGCACGCCTTGCCACGACGCATTGCGTGGCATTGCGGGGACAAAATTCGTGCCAGTGTCAGGGTGGCAGATATATATATATATATATATTATTAATCCTCCTTTGCAGAAGATACATTGTAAACATACAATCAATACAATACAAACACAATAATCAACTTTCTACAAAATGTACATGAAATTGAAAAAGTAAGAAAAACAGGACAGACAAAATGACAGAGGAGTATATAATTAATGTTCATAGTTGATAGGAATTTGCGATGTGAACCCCATATTGAAAACATGGTGTAAATGGATGAAATTATTGTAGGAAGATGAGAAATAAGAAAAACTTCCATCTTTGTAACAACATTTTCAAAAAGACCATTATTATATTTAACAGCCGATATATATCGATATCTATCTACATGTATTTTGATATCATTCCTTCTTTCAATGATCCAACAAGATTTAGTGTATGCTTTAGACTTAACAAACTGTCTCTGAGATTGTTTTAAACTATTGATAGATACGCATTTCCGTGCATTCTTTTTCCTTTCCATTTTGTCTCGATGTAATATATTGTGTTTAGAATTCTTGTTTCTCTGAAATTAATTGTGACAGATATTCACATTCTGCAGTATTCATGTACCTGTTCATCCCTCTATAAGATTTCAATCAAAATGTTTTTACGTTGTAATGGTGTAATACAATGCTGTATGGATAAAATGTATCTGCATCTGCGAAACGTAAATTGAAAAATAATATATATGTATATAACCGACTAAAATGTTATGAAAATCTAGTCAAAGAATAATACATGAATATGAAATAAATCCGTTTGAATCGGTCGAAATTGCGGATTCAACGCAATGCTTTATGTGTCAGTAGATATTCAACTAATATATGTATAACTGAGCTGAGACTTTCGAAAACCAACCAAAGTGCTGTACGAGTAGTTAAAAAACAGATCAGTCTGCACATGTTTGCAATTTAATATGCATTTATATGTTTAGGTAACAAAATACTTCATACTACCTCTGACTAACAGTATACACCGAGATCATATTGGATAGATGTGCAGGACGATCTACACTCGTCCAGAAATAATCTTGACAGTATCTAGATCACAGCTCAAGTATATATATTACAGACCAAATACAGTTTTACAGTGGTGTACTATAGCTACGTTATGTACATTACAGACCGAATACAGTTTTACAGTGGTGTACTATAGCTCATTATGTACATTACAGACCGAATACAGTTTTACAGTGGTGTACTATAGCTACGTTATGTACATTACAGACCGAATACAGTTTTACAGTGGTGTACTATAGCTACGTTATGTACATTACAGACCGAATACAATTTTACAGTGGTGTACTATATCTACGTTATGTACATTACAGACCGAATACAGTTTTACAGTGGTGTACTATAGCTACGTTATGTACATTACAGACCAAATACAGTTTTATAGTGGTGTACTATAGCTACGTTAATTATGTACATTACAGACCAAATACAGGTTTACAGTGATGTACTATAGCTACGTTAATTATGTACATTACAGACCAAATACAGTTTTACAGTGATGTACTATAGCTACGTTAATTATGTACATTACAGACCGAATACAGTTTTACAGTGGTGTACTATTATTTACATAACGTAGCTATAGTATAGCTACGTTATGTACATTACAAAATTTACCCCACCCCGGGGATCACCTGTTTTATAAGGAGAAAATTTGAAAATGTTCTTGTCTGAAAAAGAAATGCATAGAGCTTAGATATATGGTGTGTAGCACTGCATTGTGGTCCTCCACCATGATTGTTCAAATAATGCCCACTGGTTTAAAATTGGTCCCGCTTCTGGGTTCACCGGTTTTACATGCAGCATATAGGGGAACACTTGTTCAAGTAGTGTCAGCTGATATATAACACTACCATCGAGGGCAGGTTAATTTTCACCAAATTCTTATAGTGGAAAGTTTTAAAATCTTCTTGAACAAAATGGGCTCCTTTGCGAAGCGTAAAAGTAGCCATCTCTGCACCCTCAGTAGGAGGTCAGAGTCTCCAAATGAAAGCTAAATACTAACTAGTGTGGTTTTCACTTGAGAAGGAGGCAAGAATATGATATTCAGTAGCCATATAGTTGACTATAATATAGATCGAACTGTTATTGAGCCTCGCTATGTGTACAGGAAGCTCACAATGAGCCGCACTTATATGCAATCTGATCAAAGTCTTCAACATTGTTTATGAATAATTAGCCTGGAAATGTTTAAGAGGATCAATATATGAGCCGTCCCACGAGAAATCCAACATTGTAAACTCTGCGTAAAGTATTGACCCGGATCAGTCTAAGCATGCCGCCCAGGCTAATCTGGGCAGACACTTTTCGCCTCCTGTGAATTTTCTACTTCAGGAGTCATTACTCTATACCTCTTTCCCCTGATACGGAATATGTCGGCCTGGATTAGCCTGCGCGGACTGTGCATGCTGATCTGGGTCGATACATAACGCGGAGGCCATAATGTTCGTTTTCTCGGGAACGGCTAGTAAAGTACAAACTTGCGCATGATATGAATCGTCATTACTGATGTCATTAGAATAATGACGTCATTTTGAAACCCCGACCGTAGCGTTCTTTTAGCATACATGAAGACGAGCATCCAGACGTGTGGACTGCAGATTCATTGTTTTGAAATAATCACGTTTATCTACTTGGTTTATTTAGTTGATAAGGTATTGTGTTTTAGTGCATGTTAATATTTTTATTCTTCAGTTTATTCATTCAATTTTAGCAACCTTTCAGGAAAACCAAATATTGGATTTATTAAATGTGTAAACCCTGATCACCCTGCGCATCCAAGGAGTTTGATCTGGTTTTCACTGATCCCTCCGTTAGACAGTGAATTGTTTGATCAGATACTCACAGATAGTATGGCTATCCAAATGGATTTTTGGTTATTGCTTGTTAAAACAGGTTAAGATGACCATGCAGTATATTGTCCTAAAAAGCACGGCTCAGATAGTATGGCTATCCAAATGGATCTTTGGTAATTGCTTGTTAAAACAGGTTAAGATGACCATGTAGTATATTGTCTTAAAGCACGGCTCATTTAAAAGATATCATGTATTTATATTTATATTCATTCGTTGAGTCTTTCATTGTTGTCATTTATTAAAATATTCACTCGGCCATTTGTTTTATTTCAGAAGGTCTGCAAATAAACCAGTGATCTGTGTTTGGTGTTTGCGTAATTGTGTCTAAAGAAAAGAATCGAGGGTAAGTCAATTAAAGTGCATTCGCCTTTTCTTCTTATTTTGCAATTCTTGATATAAATCATTCTATTAAATACTTTAACAACATTATCAGCTATAGATTATAAGATATTGGTAATTTTATAAGATACAGTTCCTTACCACGAGATCAAACACATCATGGATCTAAGTGTGCATGTTCTTCATAAAATATAGCTTTAAGCAACAATATCTGTATAGGGACCGTGCCCTAGATAAGTAACTCGTTTGCCTTTGCGAAAAGTGTTGATCCAGATTACTATGTGTATCCACACAGTCTTATCAAGATCTAACTAGTTCACACACTACTTACCCAAGTTTGTTAGGAAATTCAGACAACTTGAGTTGTTTCAGATAAGACTTAATAAAGGCACTGGGTGATCTGAACCTAAAATCAGAAATGTCAATAAACACGGTAGGTCAGACACTTAAAGTCCTTTAGTTTCTAACTGTTGCGTGATGATTTCATAACACATTCAGAATACATAGAAATATAAAGTGTTCAATGTCTTACCAGCCCCGTTTCTTTGACAGTTCACTTATACACTATTTTAAGGTGTCTGGATCTATATAGAGTAAAAACAAGAGTAAACCCCGAACAAACATCTGATGAATTAATTATTCTCAGTTTGTCTGTGAAACAATGAGTTAATCAGGATATAAATGATATATTTCCCCATTAAATACTGAAAAACATGTGATTTTAACTTTAATTGTCTTTTATTCCTATGTTTTCAGCCAGTCAGTAAATCTACATCGTGGTGGTCTTCGAGTTTGGTTATTTATTGTGTATTGATAACAGACCAAAAAGTGGTAAGATTTGTTATTATAATTTGTGAATATGTTAACAGTAGACTGAGTGATTGTTGTAGAAATAGGATCCTTGATCAAAGCCAACCAAAAGGATATTTGTCTTCACTGTAGACCCAGCTCAAACTACTTTTTTATGTTATCTGATCTGGTTCTGCACACTAATTGCAACTTACTTAAGGAAACATCCATCTTCTAATGAACAGTGTGAATATATATCAAATATGATATTTGCTCAGGAAAAACCATACAGTCGGTGTACACCCAAATAAAACTGCATTTTTGCTTAATCTGTTCTGGTTCTACACTGGTTGAAACTTACTTATTGAAACGTCCAAGAAAAGTCTAACAAGCAGTATGAATATGGATCAGATAGGGGTTTTACAGTCAGATCTTTTTCCACACTTGTCATAAATACCGAAGGGTTTATTCCTTTCATCATGGCATATATACTATCATAATCGACATTAATAAGTTAAATTCCGTTAACAGTCATTCAGTTACTTCAGTATCACCTTACTACAATTTTTACACTTATCTGTTATCTAAAAGTAATTATTAAGGGTTAACAACATGAACTCATTGAATTAGAATTTCAAATAAAACTATTAGACTAGTTAAGACCAAGATCATGAATAAGATTTACTGGTAACTAAATGTATTCCCCAGAAATATTATGTTACATTTTCTTCATAAATGGTCAATTAATTACATGCACTTTCTTTTACAGAAAAATGGCACAGGCTCCCAACGATATGGCTGAAACAAACAGGTCCGGTCAAGTTGAACCCGATGTTAAGGGTTATAAACTTTCATTCGATGAAATAAGAGAGGAGACATTACAAACTGAAAAACACGTGTGGAATAAACAAACCTGCGACATTTGCTTTTTATTTGGTTTAAGTAAAATCGCTTTATTTTTGTGTTATGTATGTCAACAGTATGTGTGTGGTAGATGTAATGAGAGGCACAATAAATCCCATCGTATGGTAGAAATAGAGAGTAAGAGGGGCGAGAGAGATGAACAGATCGAGGGATTTCTGGACGAAATGAGGAAAGAGAATGATAGTGAGAGAAAGGTAATGTTAGATAGAGAGGAAGTTTCTGTGGTCGATATAGTTAATGTTAAACATGAATTGGATACAAGTGATGAATATTATAGGATAACTGGATTATGTGGACTGGATGACACAAGGTGGGTTGTTTGTGATTATAGTAATCATTGTATTAAAATATTCAGTATTGGTTCGCACATATTACAACGCTATATACGGTTTGGGTCTAAACCTTGGGGTGTAACAGAAATAAAGGATAAACAAGAACCCACTGAGCAGGTCGTAATGGCCGCCAGTGTGTCGTCCGATGTTAAACCGTTAAACCGCTTACGTGCTGCTATTAAAACCTTTTTTTCTGTAAAACGAAAACCCACTAAGCAGGGCATAATTTCCACTACTGATATTTCCGTTCCCAACCAATCAAAGCCCAATAAACAATGTATGTTAGCTGTTACGTTGCCAGAGGAACGTAGGATATTGTTTATTAATTTAACACCAAATCCTGCCGTAATCACTAAATCTATAAAAACGGAGAAACACTGTCGGTCTATAGACTTTAGTGGAGATCAGATTGTTTACCTCTGTTATGATGAGTACCCTCGTGGTTATGGTCCCTGGTTTATATGCGTGATGTCCACAGACGGAGTCACGATAAAAACCATAAACACTCATTTACACTCTCCTGTGTCTGATCTCGCTGTTTGTCCTGGAAGGTTCTATTTAACTGACGACCTTAACAACAAAGTACTTTGTATGAACGATGAGGGAAAAGTAGTCTATCACAAAACAATAGAAAAGTCATGGCCATCCGGGATCAGTGTAGACCCAGACAACAATAATATTTATATTAGTGCCTGGTTTCACCACAAAGTTTACCGACTCGATTCTCGTTTAGAGAGTTTCGAGTCTCTCGTAGATTTATGGTCGGTAATGTCGGGGTGGCCCGACATTATTTGTGTATACAGAGATAGACTCTATGTCAGTCATGACCCGTCTACTCATCCACACTTGGTAACTGTAATCAGAGTTTTATAATATCCCATCCTTGGTTAATGTATACACTGTTACATAGTAACACTTATATAACATGAACGTGTTTCATGAATGTTCTTTTGTTGCCATGGTTACCTAGTCACGAGATTACCTTCCATCATTAATATGCATTGCTTTGTTTACATTATTTAGTCTGACGTGTTTGGTACACTCAGTTGATACAAATCTTATCAATATTGGTTTTTGGTTTCCATCATTTATTTTTTAAATTAGTTAATTCATATATTTCTATTTATGATTTAAATTGTATTAATTCAGGATTTGATCTATATTTGTTTCACATATTTAACACTATTGATAAAAGTTATCTAGCAGTGTTTATCCGGCAACTGTTTCCATGCGTCATTCAGATCATTTATCTTTCTATTTCTTTCATGTTTAAACTGGTTTACTGTACTTATTAGCAAGCCTACCTTGTGTAATTCAGTAAATATAATCCGCTTAAAACTTGATGATTGATTTTTTATATTTGATAATTCAATTCGTGTTTTACACTTAAATGAGAGAAAGAGAAAAAAAAGGGAGATCGTGCGTTTGGGGGGGGGGGGGGGGGGTCACACACATACAGAGAAATAGGGGGGGAGGGGGGAGACAGACACCCATGCATGTACAAACACATAGAGGGAGACAGACAGTCAGAGAGAGAGAGAGAAAGATAAACAGGGAGAAATATATTCCGCTTTAAACTTGATGATTGATTTTTTATATTTGATAATTCCATTCGTGTTTTACACTTAAATGAGAGAGAGAGAAAGAGAGATCGCGCGTTTGGGGGGGGGGGGGATATATTTGCATTCTGTTAAAAGAAAGAGAGAAGAAAAAATATATTTGCATCTGTTATTTAATTTTTCCTTATGTTATATCAGTGTAGTATGCATGTAGTTAACTATGTTTTTAAAGACCAATGCAATTATTAAATGTTTTATATTATCCTATAAAGTTTTGACTTTGTTTTTGTTTTTTTGTTTAAACATGGATTAAGAATAAATATCGTGTCAGGCGAAAACAGATCTCTAACTTTGAGCATCACATGAAGATGTACTAAAGAGTCTGGTGTAAATCATAGGACAGTATGGAAACATTGTTCGAAAAGTAGCCCAACTTATCACTGTCATTATCACTATTATTGAGTTATTGTTATTAAAATATCTTCGTCCTTTTGAAAACATTGATAAACATAATATAAATCGACTAACGTCGTGGATATCACAGTCCAGTAACTCGTTACTGCTTGTACAAGTCAAAGACAATGTGTCTGCAGTCAACCAAAATCGCTGGGGAGGAATCGAACACAGAGCCCTGATCTTCAATCCCACATACAATTGAACGCTGATCCAGGAAAACAAACCTTGGCGTTATGTGACACTTATGCACGAAGGGGTCATCTAGACGAAATTATGTCAAAAAGGAAACTGTAATTTTCGGAAGTTTCTAGAAAGCTTCTAGGGTTTATTAGCAAATACCCAAATGTTCCTGAGCGTCTCTCAATCAATTTGCAGTAGATGGCTTTGGAAACATCTTGAGAAAATGTGGAAGATCTTTAGAAGTGAAAGTATAAATATTGAATCACAAAATTCAAAACATTGTGGCAAATCGAGACAAAGCTCATTGTGACCAGTGTATCCTTAAGAACAACGCAAATTGTATCAGCAAGCGTTTTTAGCTCACCTGTGCACGAAGTGCAAAGTGAGCTATTGTGATCACATTTTGTCCGGCGTCCGTCTGTCATGCGTCGTCAGCAATTGCCTTGTTAACACTCTACAGGCTATATTTTGCATCTGATCTTCATGAAAATTTATCAGAACATTCTGAATGTTCTGATAAATTTTTAATGATGATTCATCACCATCAAATCTTGGACAAGTTCCTAAAAAAACATATACAAGCCCCAATACACATCTCAAGATGTATATCCCTACCCGCGCGCACCCCAAACAGAACATGTCGGGGAGGATATCCTTCGCAAATGACCCAGATATCGCCATTCCCCCGACACGCAATGAAAGGCATGCCCGCGTATACGGGGACACCCATATGCCGCAGGCCATATTCCACTGACTCCTTCTCCTAAGGAGTATAAAAGCTGTATCAAATCAGATTTTGAGCAATTGGTGCAACACATATATGTTATGGCGCTGTCACATAGCACCGGCTAAGCCCAACGGACCCATACCGTTTGATTTAAATGACAAGCGGAGATAATCTCTCCGTCCGCATTTTTTTTTTTCAAATTGTACTCAACGTTTCCATACCGTCTCTATACCGGGACCTTATCGCTTATAGCGTCCGCGTACCAGCCAGTGTCACCGCGTTGGCCGTTTTCTTGCCGGTCTCGCCGGGTCCATGCCGGGTCCTCAACGTGTGGCTACCGGCCCTTTACCGCCCGGAACGCCCCCATACCGTTCGCTAAACGTTCTCGCCGCCTTGCTGACGTCAAACACCGTATATAAAAGCTGGGAATTCACCCATCCGGCCATACATCAGTTCACGAATTGTACGTACATGTACTCCTCATGTTCAAAAATCCTAACTAATGCCTAAACGTGGAATGAAAGCTGCTGGCACAGGGGTTGGTAATGTAAGGAAGCTTCCGGAACCGCAGGATCCTCCAACCAGATCTATAACTTCAAGGGTAAAGAAGCCCAATCCCAAGTATGAGTCCTTGTAATTATTATACAGGGATCCTGGCAGCGGATGGCGACATGCTTCCCGTCCAGGGCGCCTATGGTGTGTGGGAAGTTCCACCGCTTCAGAAATCCTTCTGCAATAGCTTGCCATTCTTCAGGTGTCGTCGGAGGGGTCATCACTTCATCCATATATTCATCGCAGATTGCCTGGCAGACTTCCCGGACTACTATAGAGATAGTGTTTGGTGGGATGCGCCAGACATACTGGAGTTCGGTGTACTTTGCACCCGAGGCAAGGTGCCTAAGCGAAACAGCCAACTCGAGTGCAGGGTCGAGTGGCTCCCGATACGACGTATGTTGCTTTGTGAGCTGATGTTCTATACGGGTTAATATTTCATCGTACATCTCGGGAGGCGTTCTCATAAAGTTTTTGAAAGCCGTGGGATCCTCAAGCCGCAGTTCGACCATAAGCTGATGGTACACGCCAAACTGTTTGCGACGACTGATCCATCCCTATGAGGCCGGTATGAACACGGTAACACGTCGTCACCGCCCCATTAACGGTTCCATAACGGCTTCGTACCGGCCCACCGTCCTCTTACCGTCCTCATACCGGGTTCTTACCGTGTTCCACCGCTTGTACCCATGTATAAAAAGTTGTTGAATGACTAATATAAAATTAATGTATGGTCAAAGGGAGAACACTCTGTAAATTTGTTGTTGAGTATACCTAGAAATAGGTCTAAAAATAGATTGTTCACGAAATGTGTTTGTTGATGTTTAAAATAATGGATCTAAAAAATGTAAATAAATGGATTAAAAATTACATCAGGAATAAAATAACTGTACAGGTAGGTAAATAAATATACTTTGACCCCATACAATATATTGATTACAGGTGTCTTGGTATTGTAAGACTGTAGATTGTGATTTTACAGATTGTCCGCAGACGGGGGAATTTAACAACGGTAACAATAGACAGAAACAATGTTGGAGGAGCTCCATAACAGTCGTATTGGGTATACTGGAATAGAGCTTTCAATCACAGAGTGAATGCCACCAAATAAGTATGTTATCTATGATATATAATAAGGGTTATGACCAAAAATAGTGTTGTAGTCACAAACACTAAGAGGGAAATGGGTCGTATGACGTCATCACTTTGGAATGTGATTTTCCCACGGATTAAAAATGTAAACAATAGTGGTTTTAACCGTTATAGAGATATTTCCACCGAGACAAGTCCGTTGTTCCAAACAGACCCATCACAACGATCAATTAAAGAGTGCAATATATAGTTATATTAAAATTATTTGTTTTAAGAATAAACACCCCCTTTCATCTTATGGTCAAAGGGAAGTAACTCAGATCGGCTTGCCGGTATCGGGTGTATTCGGCCCAAAATGTATTCGGCCTGGTCTTTTTCGGCCTAGTCTTATTCGGCCCACTATTTGTTGGTATGCCGATCAAAGAGGTATAGTTGTTCACACATTATAACTGTTAGAGTATTGAATGAACCTTGTTTGTTAAGATAGTTCGAAGGTTGTTAATCATTCATTATGTAACTTGTTTGATTAAATAATAATACTGATTACATGAAATAAATGTGGGTATCACTAAACAGAGTCTGGTAGAGTCTGGTCGTCAAATATCCCATTATATCACTGTTTTGTTGTGTTTTTGTATTGAAATGAATAAAATAAAGTGCTATTGTATCATATAAATAAAAATAAAAAAGGTATTTGCCTATTTTAGTTCATTTTCGAATGAATATAGAAATATCATATGCGTGGACACGGACACTGGTAGAGTCTGGTCATTATTAAGCAATAAATACAAAGTTTTAATTTATACGATTTTTAAGTTATAAAAAGTTTAATTTGATTTATATGTGTCATATTATATATTTATTTCATATATTATTTCAGCTGATAATCGGGAAAATAGTGGAAGATTGAGGATTTTTAACGATAACATTGTGTTTCGTAAATCAAAATGGCTGACGTGAAATTTCTGTTTATAATGCGGCCCTATCGTACATCTTGATCGAGTAATACACTAAATTTTCTCTCTATTATGGGCCAACTAATTGATCAGGTGTGATCAACAGATTAGTGTTATAATTACCAATATTTTAAATGTATGAAAACTACTTGATTGGAATAATTTTATTTTTTATATGTCATTAACATTAATTAAACCAAATGCTTAGAGAACTATATACTTACTTAAAAGTAATTCATATGAAATTGCAGGATAAATTAAGTTACATCGACCAAAGTAAATTAATTTTTTGTTCCGACGAAGAGTTTTCGACTTGTAAAGCCATTGACATATATGTATCCCACAAGCCACAAAAGTTCTTTGCGCGAAACATCTGAAGGAAAATGCGGTAAATAAACTCAGTAAGTGTCTTCCTCAACCTGAGGTTAACTGCATTATTTGTAAACTCTTCGGTCCTAATGGTATCTTAAGTGCTGAAACTGCAACCTCATTCACAGAAATGAACCAAGAAGTATCCAATACACATCCAAATTTGACATATTTAGAACAGATACTTACCAATTTGGAGTTCTAAGCATATGTTTCTCCACAAACTCAAACATCCCTGGCTACCACAACAATGGTTTAATAATGCAAATGAGTCGTACAACCATTTTATCAAAAGGACGACAAACTGGGTAGTCCAGAAATTGCCCGACATGATAGAAAAATTACAATAACTTGAACAGTGTCAAATTCTAGATGTGAGAGGCGCATTGCACGAATTGGGTAACTATTGTTTGGCGACACAAGCGTCGGTGCTACATGTTTCTCATGCAACATGGACACAGTTAAGTCCTGACCAGAGATCAAGGCGATTTATAAAATTATTGAACTTTAAGTCGCATCACATTTCAAACATCACATCAAAAGATATATAAGCAACTAACATTACCATCCATTACGAGAATTGCACGAAAACACGGCACGCGCAAACGCCTGAAAAATTGCAAAACATGCACAATTGAAAATAAAAAAAACACATTATATTGAAACACATTCATGTAAAAAGGACTGCATATTTTAGTTGCAAACCAACAACAATATATTTGTTATCAATCATTCGCTTATACCTGTATGTCAGTTGTACATTCGACATTTTCAACAATAATTCCTCTATATCTGTCTAAAATGTTAACGCTAGGACAAGTTTTAAATTTGAGTACTGGTTATGTCACAAGGAAGCAGACATAAAGAAGCGGAAAATATAAACCAAAAACAATGAATAAAAATTCCAAAAAATGGAGCTCTGTGTAGGGTCTTTTATGTTAACCTAAAATGAGATCACGTCGCCAATTAGAAACGAATTGAATCAAACACACCTAAATCTTGAGGATACAAAATAAACCGGCATACATCTGTTAGAGATTCGGGTTGAGACAAATCTGTTAAGGGAGAATTCCTGGTTTGTCCTTTGCATATCACTCGATATAATAGCGAGCTGGCAGGGGAAGGGCTCTATATTGACTTACAGGTTTCGCGGGTAATGTTGGCCCGGGGTTCACATGTCGGCAATGTCTGCATGTTAAACAAGCGCTGCGAACACCCTAAGCTAGCACGCTCAACAGTGGTGCAGACACGGCCGGTAGCTGGGTGCTGCTGCTCGGCCATGCTTTGAATCTCTATCAAATGAATGTACATAGAACTAAAATCATAGAATAAAAAATCCCCAAAAAATGGAGCTCTGTGTAGGGTCTTTTACAGCTCTATTTTGGTAACCTAAAATGGAAAACATAGAATAAATTCCCAAAATGATATAATATAGATCCAAACATTAAATTTTAGGCCATGAGAAAGTTCCTCCACGTGGTGTGGCCTGGATACAAAATTTTGCAAAATGCATTTTATGAACTATATCAGGATATATATTTATTTTTCAAGCTAAAATATTTTTGCATATTTTTAAAAAAAAATGCAAAATGGTTTAGTTTGATTCTATTTTTTGCGGAATGTAGTAACTACACACTCTCTTTAATTTCATATGAATTACTTTTAAGTAAGTATATATAGCTCTCTAAGTTTTTGGTTTAATTAACGTTAATGACATATCAAACATACAATTATTCCAATCTAGTAGTTTTCATACATATAATATCTTGGTATTGTTATAATATAATTATAACACTAATCTGTTGATCACACCTAATCAATTAGTTGACGCATAATATAGAGAGAATTTAGCGTATTACTCGTTCAGGACGTGCGATATTGCCGCATTATAAACAGAAATTTCACGTCAGCCATTTTGATTTACGAAACACATTGTTATCGTTAAAAATCCTCAATCTTCCACTATTTTCCCGATTATCAGCTGAAATAATATAAGAAATAAATATATAATAAGACACATATAAAGCCTCTTACAAAATTTCTTATTGAGAACCCTGCATATAAATCAAATTAAACTTTTTATAACTTAAAAATCGTATAAAACTTTGTATTTATTGCTTAATAATGACCAGACTCTACCAGTGTCCGTGTTCACGCATATTATATTTCTATATTCACTCGAAAATGAACTGAAATAGGCAAATACATTTTTATTTTTATTTATATGATACAATAACACGTTAATTCATTCATTTCAATACAAAAACACAACAAAACAGTGATATAATGGGATATTTGACGACCAGACTCTACCGGACTCTACCAGACTCTTCCAGACTCTGTTTAGTGACACCGAATAAATGTATGTTTGTAACAACGTAAATTCAATTTAATTGTATATTGCGGAAGCATGTTTCGGGCCATTGTTGCTCGTCCCCAATATTAGTCTCCTTGCTGACAGTTGCTGAACATTTACCGTTCTGAATATCACACTGCCCTACATCCTCCTTTGTGTGAAAACCATGCTTGGAGCATAATTTACTGACTGCCTCGACTGCCACCAACTGCTTACATGGGGTGATATTTTCCGCCACTGTTACAATGCACTGGGTTGCGGGCTGAAATGGGGTTCTTCCAACTCCAGATTAAAGGTTGTTGTTATATTCGCCGTCTACCTGCACAGGAATCTCATTTTCTGGCCGACCTTGCCACCGGTTAATTTTTCGCAACTGCTGCAGTCGTTTGGACATGTCAGCCTTATTCTCAGCAACAATGACTTCAATAGTTGCTTTGCTACTCCTTGTTACACCCCGACGTGATGGCCCCCCAATATTTCCACCAGCCAAAAGTCGATCGAGACTAGATCCCCCAATCGGGGTTTGAGTCAACGCTATATTTAAGCCCAGATTTGCTGTAGCCATCTTGCAACCTCGTCTCTTTGTTGGGGAAAATACCTCTGTGTAAACCTTGTGCATTTTAGACACATATAAACATGTGCAACATGTCATTCTCTCCCTCCAAACGAGACCTCTTCTGTCTTCACTTTTATTGTCTAATGTAAGGTTCTCTCGACAGTTTGGAAAACTGGACCTGTGCTCCATATTGACCATATTAAACATCTCTAAGAGCTTTGCGACGTGAAATATTTTGTAGCAGTCATGCTCCTGGCTGAAATTGAGTATAAAAACAAGCCTGATTCCTCATTTTGTTTATTTAGTTTTTTACATGACCTATTCTCCTATCAAAACACCTCTGCAGCAGGCATAATTTGAAATTATTGCGGAAAAAGGTGGAAATGATTATATTGAGCAATATCTCCTTTTCCCAGGATGTTTTCTCTCTTAAAGTTAACCTATCGATTGATTCAATTTCATTGTGTTTCGGGTTTGACTGAGTCTGTATATGGAATATCATGGGTGATCAGAACTGAAAACCTCTTGAATTAGCTTTGTGTGCATAAGGTTTACTGAGTTATCTCCCTTTGACGGTAAACTTGAAGAATTAAGTGCACCTTCAACTCCTTATTTATCTCTCAAAATTGCAGATATCAAGTCAATGTCAGTTTAAAGGTATATTTCTATGCTGTATAATGTGTACTCACCCAAAATAACTTGTCTTTCTGCTTCCAGTACACTTGTACTCTGGCTGTTTGAGTCTGGGGCGCAACAACATGACGTCTGGCTTCTGGTCTGTTGAAGTTGACGTAGATGCCATTGCGTCATGAACAACTTGGTCTACATCAATTAATTCAACCTCTTCCGTAGTCGGTCTTATATATTCACTGTTAGGAGTCACTTTAGAAACACTTTGACGTCCCGACCCACATTTATTTCCACGTTTGAACATGGATTTTCTCCGTTTCTTGTCACCTTTCATGATGGAAAACATCACAAATGTGGGCTATGTCATTAAATGTTAATTAACATCAGCAAATTTAAGTTTTCAATGACTACTAGAGCGTTTGAACACAAAAAACATTTGAGGTTGGATTTATAAGTCCCATTTTAAGAATTAAAAAATTCTATTTTTAGTCAAGGGAGACCATTCTATTATAAGTGAAATTTTGTTTGTAAGTTCGCAATAGACAGCCATATACTAATATATAAAAATTATTCTGTTTATCGAAAAACAGAATTTGATTTAGGTCAAAGGGAGGTAAATCGGATGGCTTGCTGGGTAGACAATTTTGACCAGGGAATTTCAGATGAATATATGGGATTGAAGTTGTCTCCCATTGGACAATAATGATTTTGTTGGAAGTTGAAAGTGTTGTTTATTAAGTTGATTACCAGTGACTGATTTATAATAAAAATAGTGTTTGCTTTTAGCGATGTTGACATATTAAGAGCCATTTTCAGAACATGCTGTATTTTCTGAAATTGAAAGTAAAATTCAGTGCGGGATAAGGGTCACCTTTGATTTGACCTCCTAGCTCTTTCAAAAAACGGTGAACATGTGAGTTTGTTTTGCTTTTTTGGTAGTTCTAAGGATGAACTTTAGTTTGATACAGGTATATGTGTTAATTCATTTGCTAGTAATGAACCATAACTCATAATGCTATAATGGTCGCCTATGGAAAATGATTTACTTCCCTTTGACCTAAGTAAGAATCCAGTTTCCTTATTAATTGTCCATGTTCGTTTCCTGCATATTGCAGAACAAACTTTCAGGCAAGCTCATTTAACCTGTCAGCAATAAAATGCTTAGAAAAATGGACAGAAACCAACCCCTAGAAAGCTCCCAGAGGCTCAGATTAAGCACAGGGACTTGCTCCTCTAAAAATAGATATGACCTACTCTATGCATAGCTATTACGAAGGGTGGACACAGTTTTCTGGGTCACCTCGCTTCAACTTATTTTTTTCCAAGTATTCGAACAAATATATGAATTTAAAGTACGGAAACGATCAATAATACCAAAATAACGTGATTTTTTTCTTCCTACGTATGTTAATTCCTATGAAATATTCACGAATTTGCCAAAAGGACAACAACCTGGACTAAAGATGAAAGTACCTTCTATCGACATTACGGAATGGTTCGTTTTTTTCGTTGCGGTAATTGTCAGTGATTTGCTCAAGGTGAGTTATTGTGATCGCCTTTTGTCCGGCGTCCGTCGTGCGTCGTCCGTCGTGCGTCAACTTCTTCTCCTCAGTAACTAGTGGGTCAATTGGGATGAAACTTCACAGAAAGCATCCTTGTGTAAAATGACCCCCCCTTACATTTTCAGCTGAATCCTTTTTAGCTCACCTATGCAGGAAGTGCAAGGTGAGCAATTGGGATCACATTTTGTCCGGCGTCCGTCCGTCGTGCGTCGTGCGTCGTGCGTCGTCAACATTTGAGTTTGTTAACACTCTACAGGCTATATTTTGCATTCAATCTTCATGAAAGTTTATCAAAACGTTCATCTCCATAAAATCTTGGACAAGTTCGAAACTGGGCCATATGAGGTCAAAAACGAGGTCACTAGGTCGAATTGAAGGGAAATCTTGTTAACACTCTGGAGGCCACATTTTCAACTTGAGCATGTTGAAACTTTATCAGAATGTTTGTCTTAATGATATTTAGGTCAAGTTCGAACATGGGTTATGTCGGGTCAAAAAGTAGGTCACTAGGTCAAATTGAAGGAAAATCTTGTTAACACTCCAGAGGCCGCAATTTTTGCTTAAGCAGTTTGAAATTTTGTCAGAATGTTTGTCTTAAAAATATCTAGGTCGCATTTTTTGCTTCAGCAACTTGAAATTTGTTCAGAATGTTGAGCTGAATGATATCTAGGCCAAGTTCGAATATGGGTCATGCCGGGTCAATAACTAGGTCACTAGGTCAAATTTAAGGAAAATCTTGTTAACACTTTGGATGCCGCATTTTTTGCTTCAGCAGCTTGACATTTTTTCAGAATGTTTGTCTTAAAGATATCTAGGTCAAGTTTAAATATAGGTCATATTGGATCAGAAACTAGGTCACAAGGCCAAATTAAGGGAAAATCTTGTTAACTCTGTAGAAGCCGCATGTTTTCCTTCAGTGGCTTGAAATTTGGTCAGAATGTTGAGCTGAATGATATTTAGGCCAAGTTCGAATATGGGTCATACAGGGTCAAAAACTAGGTCAAATTGAAGGAAAATCTTGTTAACACTTTGGATGCCACATTTTTTGCTTCAGCAGCTTGAAATTTGGTCAGAATGTTTGTCTAAATGATATCTAGGCCAAGTTCGGATATGGGTCATGCCGGGTTGAAAACTAGGTCACTAGGCCAAATTGAAGGGTAATCTTGTTAACACTCTGGATACTGCATTTTAAATTTCAGCATGATGAAACTTTATCAGAATGTTTTTCTTGATGATATGTAGGCATAATAAGTTTGAATATGGGTCATGCTGGGTCAAAAACTAGGTCACTAGATCAAATTGAAGGAAAATCTTGTGAACACTTTGGATGCCACATTTTTTGCTATATATATTTTTGTTCATCTGATACACTATACAAGACCCAATTAAATGCTGAAAACATTCAATCATTACCAAAGGAAGCTTTCAATATGTCAGCAAACAACACCGTACTGGTTATTGGTGTTGTTGTTCTCTGTCAGGCTGGCGGTAGAATACTAGAATGATAACATGGGACTCTGTGGATGTCAACCAAGCTACATATTCAGCAACATTTTTTAAATCAACCGAAAACTTTGAAAACTTATCCGCGTTATTCATTCTTATACTAAAATGGTTTTGTTATGCGTTTAATCGAAAAAAACTTTCTCTTTAAAGTAAGAATCCAGTTTCGGTATTAATTGTCCTTGTTCGTTACTTTTTCATTATGTAGACTAGCATATACTGCGGCCAAACTTTCAGGCAAGCTCATTTAACCTGTCAGCAATATAATGTTGGGAAAAATGACAGGAACCTCCCAGAGGCTCAGATGAAGTAAGTATGTTATTATGTCTCCCCCCGTATATATTGTTTTTGTCCTGGATGTCTGTCTGTCTGTCTGTCTGTCTGTCCCAAATCATGTCCGCTCTATATCTCCAAGACGCCTTGAAGGATTTTCATGAAACTTGGGTCACATGTTCACCTCATCAAGGCAATGTGCAGAACTTATGTCTCGACCATACCAGTTTAAGTTCAAGGTCACGCTTGAAGGTCAAAGGTTTGAGGCTTTATTTCGTGTCTGCTCCATATCTCCAAGACGGCTTGAAGGATTTCTAAGGAACTTGAGTAACATGTTCACCTCATCAAGGCAATGTGCAGAACCTATGTCTCGACCATACCGGTTCAAGGTTAAGGTCACGCCGAAAGTGTTCAGCTGATTTTCAAATCAGATTCCTTCAAGCCATGTTGATTGGTCTAAAAACACGGCTGCCAGAGGGCGGGGCTATTTTGCCTTACTTGGCTATAGAGAAAACTTAAAAAATCTTCCCCTTCCGAAAGTGTCAGGCCAATTTTCAAATAATTTTGTAGAAATGTTCCTTGGATGACCCTCTATCAGATTCCTTCAAGCCATGTTGATTGGTAAAAAAAACATGGCCGCCAGAGGGCGGGGCTATTTTGCCTTATATGGCTAAAGAGAAAACTTAAAAAATCTTCTCCTGCGAAAGTGTCCGGCTGATATTCAAATAATTTTGTAGAAATGTTTAGGGGGAGGGGCTATTTTGCCTTATATGGCTATAGTGAAAACGTAAAATATTCTCTCCTCCGAAAGTGTCGGGCCGATTTTCAAATAGTTTTACAGAAACATTCCTTGGGTGACACTCTACAAGATTCCTTTAATCTATGGTGGTTGGTAAAAAACATGGCCACCAGGGAGCAGGGCTGTTTGGAGATTTGATTGTTGCCTTATGGCCCTCTTGGGCCTCTTGTTTGGTAGTTTTGATAATAAACTTTGATTGAATATAGGTTTCTGGGTTAGGTCTACTGTTGGGAAAGAGCCATAGCCCAAAACGCTACCATGGTCGCCTATGGAAAATGAATTGCTTCCATCTGACCTAAAATTGGATAAAACAGCTGTTTAATGTAGAACATTTTGAGTATGGTTAATATGGAGATCCGCATGCATACCCCGACCAGATTCCGGATCCGAAGGATGTTGACTAGTCAAGATTGTGAAAGAAAAGACCTGCCGACACCATGAACCTTCACGACCCGGGATATGATCAGAGTTGGGACTTTTTATATTGTCCCCTCCAGTCATGTCTCAATTTATGTTTGTTTAAAATCTTCAATTGTCAACGTTGGAACTATATAGGAAGGATTCACTCCATGATCTAGCAACTACGGATTATATCTTATCTGTCATCTGACAGTCTAGCAGGTCAGTCTATATCATGAGAAAGGTGGATTGTTTAGGTTCAGGGCAACTCCTATCCGTTTTAGTGCTCCAGAGAGCTTATATCCTGCCTCACTGTGCCCGCGACAGTGTATCAAGAAATGTTCTGTAGTGTTGTGAACATCTCACGTTGTGCAGACCGAGGAGCCGCCCAAAATGTGATATCATATGCTCCCTGTCAAGAGATTGAAAGTTTAGCCTCAGTATCGTCACGCACCTGTCCATCTTTGACACTTATCCCACTTGCTTTGATTGGCCCCATTCACATTGTCCTGAAAACGTAGGGTATTGTGACAAGAATGACACACACAGATGATCGCTCCGTATTATTGTCTGTTCCTCTCGTACTTTACTCATGTTCTTAAATCATAACCTTCTTGTTTTTGTTACTTATAAAATGTACCAGGTGGCCATCCATAGCATGGATAGAGTATTGGGTAATACACCCTGTCTGTAGAGATGGTCGGTTGACTTAATATTTTAGCATAAGGGCAGACTATTTACCAAACAACAGAAACATTGTGAATTCTCGGATATTTTTCATAGTAATTCATTAAGTAGTTCGGGATAATCCCAGGGAATCGAAGTTATTTATTGATCTTGGTAGCCTATAACAAGTTGAAGGGAGAACATCATTCTGCCCACCTTTGACAATCGTATTACTGCATATTTTCTCGTCATATAATTAATACATCGGACCGTTTTGATATCCTTTTATAGCGAGTATTGATTCGGTGTAGATATCAAGGTACGCACCCTAATAAGTTTTTAGCTCACCTATGCACGAAGTGCAAGGTGAGCTATTGTGATCACATTTTGTCCGGCGTCCGTCCGTCGTGCGTCGTGCGTCGTGCGTCGTCAACATTTCAGCTTGTTAACACTCTACAAGCTACATTTTGCATCCAATATTCATGAAAGTGTATCAGAACATTCATCTCTATAAAATCTTGGACAAGTTCGAAACTGGGCCATATGAGGTCAAAGACGAGGTCACTAGGTTAAATTGAAGCGAAATCTTGTTAACACTCTGGAGGCCACATTTTCAACTTGAGCATGTTGAAACTTTATCAGAATGTTTGTCTTGATGATATGTAGGTCAAGTTCGAACATGGGTCATGTCGGGTCAAAAAGTAGGTCACTAGGTCAAATTGAAGGAAAATCTTGTTAACACTCCAGAGGCTTCAGCAGTTTGAAATTTTGTCAGAATGTTTGTGTTTAAAATATCTAGGTCAAGTTCAAATATGAGTCACGCCGGGTCAAAAACAAGGTCACTAGGCCAAATTGAAGGGAAATCTTGTTAACACTGTAGAAGCTACATTTTTTGCTTCAGCAGCTTGAAATCTAGTCAGAATGTTGAGCTGAATGATATCTAGGTCAAGTTTGAATACGGGTCATGCCGGGTCAAAAACTAGGTCAATAGGCCAAATTGAAGTGAAATCTTGTTTACACCGTAGAAGCTGTATCTTTTGCTTCAGCAGCCTGAAATTTAGTCAGAATGTTGAGCTGAATGATATCTAGGTCAAGTTTGAATACGGGTCATGCCACTAGGTCACTAGGCCAAATTGAAGGGTAATCTTGTTAACACTCTAGAGGCCACATTTTCAACTTGAGCATGTTGAAACTTTATCATAATGTTTGTCTTGATGATATGTAGGTCAAGTTTAAATATGGGTCATATTGGTTCAGTAACTAGATCACTAGGCCAAATTGAGGGAAAATCTTGTTAACTTTAACTCTGTAGAAGCCGCATATTTTGCTTCAGCGGCTTGAAATTTGGTCAGAATGTTAAGCTGAATGATATCTAGGCCAAGTTCGAATACGGGTCATGATGGGTCAAAAACTAGGTCACTAGGGCAAACTGAAGGAAAATCTTGTTAACACTTTGGATGCCACATTTTTTGCTTAAGCATCTTGAAATTTGGTCAGAATGTTTGTCTAAATGATATCTAGTTCAAGTTCGAATATGGGTCATATGGGGGTCAGAAACAAGGTCAATAAAGGAAAATATTGTTCAAACTCCGAAGGCGGCATTTTTTCTTTGAGCAAGTTGAACATTTGTCAGAACGTTGTTTTGATGATATCTAGTCCATGTTGGAATATGGGTCATATCAGGAAAAATAATTTATAGATCACTAGGCCAAATGAAGGAAAATCTTGTTAACACTGGAGGTTGCATTCAGAATAATTGTCTTGATGTGTTTTGCATAACAGTACATTGTATAATTAAGGTGAGCGATTCAGGGCCATCATGGCCCTCTTGTTATTATAAAATATAAAAGTTAATGAAAACCAACCTAGATGTTATTTTTTGAATTTACCTAATGTTGATCGACTTATAATCGCAAGCCTGTAATTCTTATTATAATCATTCTATACTAATGAGCAGGAGACCCGGATTCCATATCAAATACTCAAAATACGAATCTACGACCAATACGGCATGACGTTTTACTATTTATTCGTATGAGAGATATCTCTATAACTAGATATATATATATATATATATATATATAATAAGAAACTATGTCATTTGTGGGGTCTTTTTGAAAATATGCCCTTACTGTGGGGTTGTATAAAATTACGGGGTCTATATAGAACCCCATAAAAATGAATGCGATTTTGATGCACTAAATTGCACCTTAAAGAAATAGGACCATAATCTCATAACACGGTATAACATCGAAATTATAATTGAATTGTCTCCCTTTGAATAGCCTTCTCGCTTCATAAGACTGTGTTCGGTAAACGTCAATATATACCCCATAAACATTGCGACATTTTAAAAAATTTGCAAACCAGTCTAGAACCCACCGCATGATTCTTCGCTTTTCGACTTTATCCTTCACATAAATCATCTTAGAGTATATTAATCGCCTCCCTGAAAAAGAATCTCATGGACGTTACCCCTGGTAGTACATGTATGTATGCACGTTAATAAGCTTTACGAAACTTTGTGAGAATTTATGTTACTAAAAATAGCCTGATCGATTTTCCGCCATCTTGTTAAGTTGTTTACTAGACAAACTCCAGGTGATTTTTGCAAGTGTATTTTGTTCTTTTCGCAAAAGAAGAATGGAAAAGAATGTATTGTCGTTGGCTGTTACAATAGGGATAGAGAGTACTTAAATTGCATAGAGATTACCTAAGGCAGACATACGTACGTAGGTTATGGTTAAATGTGTAATCGGATAAAAAAACAACGGTCAAAAAGTTAAAAAAATGCCCGGATAAAAAAAGTTGAAACGGCAACAGTTCTAATATTTTCATTTCAGATTAATAAAAAAAAATTCTTTGAATTGATACATTTGTTATTGCAATGGGTTTTTTCTCACTTTTCTCCACAATGTTTCCATCCGCTTTTTCAAATATCTGATAGAAAATATATCTGCAATTATACGCAATTCCTCCTTTTCCAATAATGTGTTCTTCAACTTGTTTAAATAAATACATCTGATAGACGACTAGCAAGAGTTCTAACATTTGTTATAATTGTTAACAGAATACATCATTGAGTGAAAAAGAGAAATTGCTAATTATGAGTAGTTTCTCTTCTCCCACATTTTTTCCTTTCGCTTCTTCAAACATCTTCACACATGTATACATGCCTTCTTCAAACATCGTCACACATGTATACATGCATTATGCACCAGTCACTTGTAACCCCCCCTCACCCAGTCAGGGGAATAGCGGGGACTTTGACATTGTTCCAGCCAAACCCAGATAAAATCCCAACCAAAAGCCCCCTGCACGTTGGGACATCCTAGGTAAGGCCTATTTTTTAAGCTTGGCTAAAATGCTGACAAATCCCGTTAAAATAACGGATATATCCCGGCATTCCCAGTATACCTCCGGGCCTGGGGGGGGGGAGGTTACAATTGACTGGCGGATTATACAAGGGACCTATATAAATTCATAAGGTTCCTGATTATACATAAAATAACATAATCCGAGACTTCTCTGACCCTAAAAGCCTTTTTTTTTGCAGCTTACATAGCAAAATGAAATGTCAAAAATCGTAAAAAAAGGCCGTGTAAGGGTCAGAGAAGGCTCGGACTAAAAATAACATTGCAAAGATGAAAGTCTGAGAAATTTTAGCATATTTATTTTAGTTACATATATTATTGTAGGTTTGTAAACAGTTTAATCTGACTCAATTACTTTTGACAATGCACAAAATAAAACATCAAAATTTAAACAAAAAGATAAAAATATCAAGAAGATACATTATTCCTCTGCTAGTTTTGTCTACTTCATATTATAATAATTAAAAATATTGGTTTTCATTTTATCTTGGAAAACGTGTTGCTTTGCATCCTGTTTCTTGAAATGGCCGTTGCTTTTTGTCCTGTTACTTTTTATCCTACAATCAGTTAAATGCTATCAACACGAGACATGAATGCACTTCAAGATCTTAGGACAACATATTTCCAGAAATAAATTAACTGTACCAATAACTTAAATCATTCATTTGTGATCACAAGAATAAATATAGTGCCAGATCTAGTCAAAAACAAGAGGGGCTTACAAAATACAGATGTCCTTAAGTTACCACTGACCCAAAAATCATCTTACAGGAATGATGAAGTTACCATGAAAGACATTGGGTTCCTGGTGAAAGGTGCAAAGAGTGCAAAAGTTTCCAATTATCATTTTAAACAAGTTATGTAGCTAATTAAACGCCAAACATAGTTTTTAGCTCGACTATTCGAAGAATATGAGAGCTATACTACTCACCCTGGCGTCGGCGTCGGCGTCCACGTCACACTTTGGTTAAGGTTTTGCATGCAAGTTCTTAAATACTACATGTATTGCATTGAAACTTTCTACAACCCTACCAAATCATCACACCAATGTAGATTATCAAGTTAGATAACTCTATCCTGCATTTTATGCAAGTTATGGCCCTTTTTTACTTAGAAATTCTGGTTAAAGTTTTGCGTGCAACTAAAGTAAGAGTCCATATCTCAGTATTTAATTGATGCATTGTATTGAATCTTTATACAGCACTACCCAACTATCACACCTATGTAGATTATCAAGTTAGATAACTCTATCCTGCATTTTATGCAAGTTATGGCCCTTTTTTTACTTAGAAATTCTGGTTAAAGTTTTGCGTGCAACTAATTTAAGAGTCCATATCTCAGTATTTACTTGATGCATTGCATTGAAACTTTCTACAACCCTACCCAACTATCACACCTGTGTAGATTATCATCTAAGATAACTCTATCCTGCATTTTATGCAAGTTATGGCCCTTTTTTACTTAGAAATTCTGGTTAAAGTTTTGCGTGCAACTTAATTAAGAGTCCATACCTCAGTATATACATGATGCATTGCATTGAATCTTTATACAACCCTACCCAAGTATCACACCTATGTAGATTATCAAGTAAGATAACTCTATCCTGCATTTAAGGCAAGTTATGGCACTTTTTTTACTTAGAAATTCTGGTTAAAGTTTTGCGTGCAACTAAATTAAGAGTCCATATCTAAGTATTTACTTGATGCATTGCATTGAAACTTTCTACAACCCTACCCAACTATTACACTTATGTAGATTATCAAGTATGATAACTCTATTCTGCATTTTATGCGAGTTATGGCCCTTTTTTTACTTAGAAATACTGATTAAAGTTTTGCGTGCAACTAAATTAAAAGTCCACGTCTCGGTATATACTTGATGCATTCCATTGAACCTTTATACAACCCTACCCAACTATCACACCTATGTAGAATATCAAGTTAGATAACTCTATCCTGCATTTTATGCAAGTTATGGCATTTTTTTAACTTAGAAATTCTGGTTAAAGTTTTGCGTGCAACTAAATTAAGAGTCCATATCTCAGTATTTACTTGATGCATTGCATTGAAACTTTCTACAACCCTACCCAACTATCACACCTGTGTAGATTATCAAGTATGATAACTCTATCCTGCATTTTATGCAAGTTATGGCCTTTTTGGACTTAGAAATTTAAGTTAAAGTTTTGCAACTACATTTATAGTGTAATCTCAGTAACAGCTTGAAAAATTGTATTGAAACTTTATACAACCTTTCCCAATTGCACAACTATAAACACAACCAATTAAGATAACTCTATCCTGTATATGGTTCAAATTGTTGCCCTTTTTTTACTTAGAAATTATGGTTAAAGGTTTGCATGCAATTACATTAGAGTCCATTATCTCAGTAACTTAAATAAGCGGTGGAATAGTCGAGCACGCTGTCCTCCGACAGCTCTTGTTCTGTATGTGCTTGTTTTTAGCTCACCTGAGCTTCAAGGCGAGTTATTGTGATCGCCTTTTGTCCGTCGTCCGTCTTATTAGATCACCTGCCCCAAAGGCTCAAGGTGATCTATTCTTTTTTAATAAAGTTTTTGTTTAGATATATAGCATGAACACCGAATTGAAATCATGGGGCGGGACGTGCATACATCCGTCAACATTTTCTCCTCTGTAACCAGTGGGTCAACTTGGATGAAACTTCACAGAAAGCATCCTCTCAATGTCCTCACCAGAATTCCTTAAAAATGTTGGAATCCATGCAAAATTGTGGTTTCCATGGCAACAAAACAATTTTGTTTTAGAATTTTATATCGCCCAAACTGGTTGGCAGGTTTTCAAATGATTTTGTTGAAATGTTCCTTGGATAACCCTCTATCAGATTCCTTCAAGCCATGTTGATTGGTCGAAAAACATGGCCGCTTATATAGGGGGAGGGCTTTTATGGTTAAAGTGAAAACTTAAAAAATCTTCTCCGACAAAAGTGTCAGACAGATTTTCAAATAATCTTATAGAAATGTTCCAAAGGTGACCAACAATCAGATTCCTTAAAGCCTTGTTGATTGGTCCAAAAACATGGCCACCACAGGGTGAGGCTATTTTGCTATTTTGCCTTATATGGCTTCAGTGAACAAATCTTTTCCTCCAAAAATTGCCAAGTTGACTGGTCAAAAAACATGGCTGCCACTGAGGTGTTTTGCCTTGTATGGTTAAAGTGGAGAATTAAAAAAACTTCTCTGAAAGAGGCTGGTCAATTCTCAAATAATTTTGTAGAAATGATTTTTGGTTAACTTTATATTATATGGCTATAGTGGCACCTTTTTAAAAAATCTTCTCCTTTAAAAATGTAATGCCAATATTTAAATCACTGTCAGATTTAAATCAATGTACTATATTTACAATATCACTAAATTAACGTACTATGTTTATAATATCACTGAAATGTAAAAACTATACATGTTATTTTTAGCTCACCTGAGCTTTACTCAAGGTGAGTTATTGTGATCGCCTCCGTCATCCGTCAACTTTTTCTCCTCAGTATCCAGTGGGTCAATTAAGATGAAACTTCACAGAAAGCATCCTCTCAAAGAATTTTGTAGAAATGTTCCTTGGATGACCCTCTATCAGATTCCTTCAAGCCATGTTGATTGGTCGAAAAATGGCCACCAGGGGGACGGGGTGTGGGGCAGACTATTTTGCATTATATGGCTTTTGTGAAAAATCTTCTCATCCAAAAGTGTCAGGCCGATTTTCAAATAATTTTAAATACTTATACCCTGTCATGGGGTCTATATGAATGGGGCCTAAGAAATATATCCCACTCTGAGGTTTAAAACAGACGCCCCACAAAGTTCTATATTTATTTCTTTATATTTACTGTATTATCTATAATTTGGACTTAATGTAAATTGTTGCGGGGTATATATAATTTTCAATACTTATACCCTGCATTGAGGTCTGTTATATAACATATGCAGGGCTCAAGCCATATTTCCCATTCTGTGGTTTTAAACAAACTCCCCTCAACTACACTTATTTCTGTATATTAACTGTATTATAGATCTATAATTTGGATTTATCGTTGCGGAATATTTATAATTTTCAATACTTTTACTCTGCATTGAGGTCTGTTATATAACATATGCAGGGATCAAACCATATTTTCCATTCTGTGGTTTTACACAAACAACCCACAACTACACTTATTTCTGTATATTTACTGTATTATCAATAATTTAGAGTTATTGTTGCGGGGTATATATAATTTTCAATACTTATACCCTGCATTGAGGTCTGTTATATAACATATGCAGGGCTCAAGCCATATTTCCCATTTACTGGTTTAAACAAACACCCCGCAACTACACTTATTTCTGTATATTTACTGTATTACCGGTACATGTATCTATAATTTGGAGTTACTGTTGCAGTGTATATAATTTTCAATACTTATACCCTGCATTGAGGTCTGTTATATAACATATGCAGGGCTCAAGCCATATTTCCCATTCTGTGGTTTTAATCAAACAACCCCGCAACTACACTTATTTCTGTATATTTACTGTATTATCTATAATTTGGAGTTATTGTTGCAGGGTATTAATAATTCCAATACTTATACCCTGCATTGAGGTCTGTTATAAAACATATGCAGGGCTGAAGCCATATTTCCCATTCTGTGGTTTTAAACAAACACCTAGCAACTACACTTATTTCTGTATATTTACTGTATTATCTATAATTTGGAGTTATTGTTGCGGGGTATATATAATTTTCAAAACTTATACCCTGCATTGAGGACTGTTATACAAAATATGCAGGGCTCAAGCCAAATTTCCCATTCTGTGGTTTTAAACAAACATCTCGCAACTACACTTATTTCTGTATATTTTCTTGTATTATCTATAATTTAGAGTTACTGTTGCGGGGTATATATAATTTCAATACTTATACCTTTCTATGGGGTCTATATATTGGGCCCAAGAAATATATCCCACTCTGAGGTTTAAAATAGACGCCCCACAACTATACTTATTTCTGTATATTTACTGTATTATCTATAATTTAGAGTTATTGTTGCGGAGTATATATAATTTCAATACTTATACCTTGTCATGGTATGGAACGCCTCAACTGTCTTATAATGACGATTATTATTATATTGTGTGCACCCTTTATTATGTTGTGTACATACTTCATTATGTCATGTACATACTGTATTATGTTGAGTACAAACTTTATTATCTCATGTACATACTGTATCATGTTCTGTACATACTGCATCTTGTTGTGTAAATACTTTATTATCTCATGTACATACTTTATTATGGTAATTACATGCTTTATTATGCTGTGTACATACTTAATTTTGTCATGTAAATACTGTAAATATGTTGTGTACATACTGTATTATGTTGTGTACATACTTTATTGTGTCATGTACATACTGTATAACGTTGTGTACATACTGCATCTTGTTTATATACATACTTTATTATGTCATGTACATACTTTATTACGGTATGCACACTCTTTGTTATGCTATATGTACAAACTGAATTTCGTGATGAAGGAAGTTTATTATGATGATGACACGGATAACACAAACGGGGGGAATTCCAAGGTGCACATAAAAAAAAAACATAGGTATGAATAGCACTTCTACAAATTGATTGAGAAATCGGCATTTATAGCGAAGTTGGTAAAGTGGTTGACCTTTTCTTAAAGTTAAGCAACGTAGATCGCGGTTAGTGCGTGGATGGGTGACCCGCGCTGGTTTAACGCTGGTAGAATTTACACTAAACATTGACTTTTTAGCTCAACTATGCACAAAGTGCAAGGTGAGCTATTGGGATCACATTTTGTCCGGCGTCTGTCCGCCGTGCGTCGTCAACATTTACCCTTGTTAACACTCTAGAGGCTACATTTTGCATCCAATCACCATGAAAGTTTGTCAGAACATTCGTCTCCATGAAATGTCGGACAAGTTCGAAACTGGGTCATGTTCATTCAAAAACTAGGTCAAATTTAAGGAAAATCTTGTTAACACTCTTGAAGCTTTATTTTTCGATGGAGCATGTTGAAACTTTGTCAGAATGTTTGTCTTAGTGATATCTAGGTCAAGTTTGAAACTGGGTCATGTCCGGTCAAAAACTAGGCCACTAGGTCAAATTTAAGGAAAATCTTGTTAACTCTCTGGAACCCACATTTTTAGATCACCTAGAGCCAAAGGCTCAAGGTGAGCTATTCTGATCACTTTTTGTCCGTCCGTCGGCGTCCGGCGTTAACATTTAGACATTTAGATCATCTCCTCCTTAACCACATGACTAATTTCAACCAAACTTCACAGGAATGTTCCTTTGGTGAACCTCTTTCAAAATTGTTCAAAGATTTAAATTCCATCGAGAACTTTGGTTGCTGCGGCATCATAAAAGGGGAAAATTGCCAAATCTTAAAAAATCTTCTTGTCAAAAAGTACAGGCCCAATTTGAAAAATATTTTGCACAAATGTTCCTTTGGGTACCCTCTTCCAAGATTGTTCAAATTTTTCCGATCCGTTGAAAAACATGGCCACCAGGGGGCGGGGCTTATTTTCCTTGTATGAGTCTTGTTAAAACTTAAAAAATCTTCTTGTCCAAAAGTACTGGCCCGATTTAAAAATAATTTTGCACAAATGTTCCTTGAGGTACCTTCTACCAAGATTGTTCAAATATTTCCGATACGTTGAAAAACATGGCCGCCAGGGGGCGGAGCTTATTTTCCTTATATGAGCCTTGTTAAAACTTAAAAAATCTTCTTGTCCAAAAGTACTGGCCTGATTTAAAAATTATTTTACACAGATGTTCCTTGAGGTACCCTCTACCAAGATTGTTCAAATATCTTCGATCCGTTGAAAAACATGGCCGCCAGGGGGCGGAGTTTATTTTATAATCTTTGTGCATTGTTAAAATTTAAAAAATCTTCTTGTCCAAAAGTACTGGCCCGATTTAAAAATGATTTTGCACAGATGTTCCTTGAGGTACCCTCTATCAAGATTGTTCAAATATTTTTGATCCGTTGAAAAACATGGCCGCCAGGGGGCGGAGCTTATTTTCCTTATATGAGCCTTGTTAAAACTTAAAAAATCTTCTTGTCCAAAAGTACTGGCCTGATTTAAAAATTATCTTGCACAGATGTTCCGTGAGGTACCCTCCTCAACCAAGCTTGTTCATGGCCGCCAGGGGGCGGAGCTTATTTTCCTTCTATGTGCATTGTTAAAACTTAATAATCTTCTTGTCCAAAAGTACTTGCCTAATTTAAAAATCATTTTGCACAGATGTTCCTTGAGGTACCCTCTATCAAGATTGTTCAAATATTTTCGATCCGTTGAAAAATATGGCCACCAGGGGGGGGGGGGGGGGGGGGGGGCGGAGCTTATTTTCCTTATATGTCCATTGTTTAAACTTGAACAATCTTCTTGTACAAATGTACAGGCCTAATTTGAAAATAATTTTGCACAGATGTTCCTTGGGGCACCCACTACAAAGATTGTTCAAATATTTTTGATCCAGAGCTTACTTTCCTTATTATGTAAGGGTAACAACTTTGAAAACTTGAAGTTTTATAAAGCTAGGTGATCGATTTAGGGCCATCTTGGCCCTCTTGTTTTGCTTGAGCATGTTGAAACTTGGTCAGAATGTTGGTCTAAGTGATGCATTTTGCATCCAATCACCATGAAAGTTTGTCAGAACATTTGTCTCCATGAAATGTCGGTCAAGTTCGAAACTGGGTCATGTCCGGTCAAAAACTAGGTCACTAGGTCAAATTTAAGGAAAATCTTGTTAACACTCTGGAAACTATACTTTTGGATTGAGCGCATGTTGAAACTTTGTCAGAATGTTTGTCTTAGTGATATCTAGGTGAAGTTCGAAACTGGGTCTTGTCTGGTCAAAAACTAGGTCACTAGGATAAATTTAAGAAAAATCTTGTTAACACTCTGGAAGCTAATTTTTTGGATTGAGCATGTTGAATCTATGTCAGAATGTTTGTCTTAGTGATATCTAGGTCAAGTTCGAAACTGGGTCATATCCGGTTATAAGCAAGGTCACTAAGTCAAATTTAAGGAAATTCTTGTAAACACTCTGGAAGCCACATTTTTGGCTTGAGCATGTTGAAACTTTGTCAGAATGTTTGTCTTACGGATATATAGGCCAAGTTTGAAACGGGGTCATGTCCAGTCAAAAACTAGGTCACTAGGTCAAATTTAAGGAAAATCTTGTTTACACTCTAAAAGCCACATTTTTGGCTTGAGCATGTTGAAACTTTTTTAGAATGTTTGTCTTAGTGCTATCTAGGCCATGTTTGAAACTGGGTCATGTTCGGTCAAAAACTAGGTCACCAGCACAAATTTAAGGAATATTTTGTTGACATTTAGGTGAGCGATCCAGGGCCTCTTGTTTTAGTAAAATGACGTATTGTTTATTTAATTAAAGTTAAATTCAATGTCATATTATTCTAGACACAAACAATTTATGATGTTTTCCGTTTAATGATATTAGTTTTAATGTAAAATTAGTAAACCTGTTTAGCCATTTCACATACAGCAAATCTGCAGCAGAAAGCTTTAAAACATTTAACTATGGAAACTCTATAAATGAAAGAACAATAATTAGATAAAGATGAAAACATTTTTGCAAAAGGAGAAATTGTTTATCGATCGCCAGACACTGCGCATATGCCGTTTGTTGACGGTGCATCTTGAAATTCTACCCGTAAATATTGTCCGCGTCATCATAATAAACTTCCTACATAACGAAATACAGTTTGTACATAGCATAACAAAAAGGGTACATATCACAATAAAACAAATCACACAACAAAATACAGTATGTACATGCCATAATAAAATACGTACACACAATAATAAAGTATGTACACAACAAGATGCAGTATGTAAAGAACATAATACAGAAGTATGTACAGAACATAATATAGTATGTACATGATATAATAAAGCATGTACACAGCATAATAAAGTATGTACATGACATTATGAAATATGTACATAGCATAATAAAGCATGTACACAACATAATAAAGGGTGCACACAATATAATAATAATCGTCATAATAAAGTATGTACATGACATAATGAAGTATGTACAGAACATAATACAGTATGTTCATGACATAATAAAGTTTGTACTCAACATAATAAAGCATGTACACAACATAATGAAGTATTTACATGACATAATGAAGTATGTACACAGCATAATAAAGCATAATTATACACAACATAATAAATTAATAAATAAAGGGTGCACACAATACAATAATAATCGTCATTATAAGATAGTTGAGGCGTTCCATATCATGGGGTCTATTTATATGGGGCCCAAGAAATATATCCCACTCTGAGGTTTAAAACAGACACCCCGCAACTACACTTATTTCTGTATATATTTACTGTATTATCTATAATTTGGAGTTATTGTTGAGTGGTATATATAAATTAAAAAACTTATACCGCGCATTGAGGTCTGTTATGTAACATATGCAGGGATCAAGCCATATTTCCCATTCTGTGGTTTTAAACAAACCCTCGCAAGTATACTTATTTCTGTATATTTACTGTATTATCTATAATTATACCCCCAAAAAACAAAGTTTTGGGGGGGTATATAGGAGTCACTGTGTCGGTCGGTCGGTCGGTATGTCGGTCGGTCGGTCGGAAGCCATATTTTGTCCGGACCATATCTTAACAATGCAACATAGGATTTGAACGAAACTTCATAGGATGATACAACACATTGAGAGGAAGTGCGGTGTACAGGAACCATAACTCTATTTTATCTAAATACAAAGTTATTGCCCTTTGTTACTTTTTCTTATTCGTAGAGTCTTGTCCGGAGCATAACTTTAAAACTGATTCTTGGAATTTATTAAAACTTCATAGGATGATACCACACATTGAGAGGAAGTGCAGTGTACAGGAACCATAACTCTATTTAATCTAAATACCGAGTTATTGCCCTTTGTTACTTTTTCTTGTCCGGAGAATTACTTAATAACTAACAGATGGAATCTAATAAAACTGCATACAATGGTAGAGCATAATCAGAGGAAGTGCAGTGTACAAGAACCATAACTCTAATTTACATAATTACAGAGTTATTGCCCTTTGTTACTTTTTCTTATTTGTAGAGTCTTGTCCAGAGCATAACTTTAAAACAAATTGTTGGAATTTAATTAAACTTCATAGGATGATACAACACATTGAGAGGAAGTGCGGTGTACAGGAACCATAACTCTATTTTATCTAAATACAGAGTTATTGCCCTTTGTTACTTTTTCTTGTCCGTAGAATTACTTAATAACTAATAGATGGAATCTAATAAAACTACATATAATGGTAGAGCATAATCAGAGGAAGTGCAGTGTACAAGAAACATAACTCTACTTTACATAATGACAGAGTTATTGCCGTTTGTTACTTTTTCATATTCGTAGAGTCTTGTCCGGAGCATAACTTTAAAACTAATTGTTGGAATTTAATAAAACTTCATAGGATGATACAACACATTGAGAGAAAGTGCAGTGTACAGAAACTATAACTCTATTTAATCTAAATACAGAGTTATTGCCCTTTGTTACTTTTTCTTGTTTACAGAGTTATGGCCCTTTTGTTGGTCGGTCGTAAACCATATTTTGAGTCAAGGTGCTGTTTTGGGGGTATTTATCATCTTCAGTGATATTTCTAGTTTGGATTTATTGTTGCGGAATATTTATAATTTTCAATACTTACACCCTGCATTGAGGTCTGTTATATAACATATGCAGGGCTCAAGCCATATTTCCCATTCACTGGTTTAAACAAACACCCAGCAACTATACTTATTTCTGTATATTAACTGTATTATCTATATTTTGGATTTATTGTTGCGGGGTATATATAATTTTCAATACTTATACCCTGCATTGAGTTCTGTTATATAATATATGCAGGGCTCAAGCCATATTTCCCATTTACTGGTTTAAACAAACACCCCGCAACTACACTTATTTCTGTATATTTACTGTATTATCTATAATTTGGAGTTATTGTTGCAGTGTATATATAATTTTCAAAACTTTTACCCTGCATTGAGGTCTGTTATATAACATATGCAGGGCTCAAGCCATATTTCTCATTCTGTGAATTTAAACAAACACCCAGCAACTACACTTATTTCTGTATATTAACTGTATTATCTATAATTTGGAGTTATTGTTGCAGTGTATATATAATTTTCAAAACTTTTACCCTGCATTGAGGTCTGTTATATAACATATGCAGGGCTCAAGCCATATTTCTCATTCTGTGAATTTAAACAAACACCCAGCAACTACACTTATTTCTGTATATTAACTGTATTATCTATAATTTGGAGTTATTGTTGCAGTGTATATATAATTTTCAAAACTTTTACCCTGCATTGAGGTCTGTTATATAACATATGCAGGGCTCAAGCCATATTTCCCATTCTGTGGTTTTAAACAAACATCTTGCAACTACACTTATTTCTGTATATTTTCTTGTATTATTTATAATTTAGAGTTATTGTTGCGGGGTATATATAATTTCAATACTTATACCTTGTCATGGGACCCAAGAAATTTATCCCATTCTGAGGTTTAAAACAGACGCCCCACAACTATACTTATTTCTGTATGTTTACTGTATTATCTATAATTTGGACTTATTAATTGTTGCGGGGTATATATAATTTCAATACTTATACCTTGTCATGGAGCCCAAGAAATTTATCCCATTCTGAGGTTTAAAACAGATGCCCAACAACTATACTTATTTCTGTATGTTTACTGTATTATCTATAATTTGGACTTATTAATTGTTGCGTGGTACATGTATATATAAATTACAATAATTTTACCCTGCATTGAGGTCTATTATATAACATAATGCAGGGCTCAAGCCATATTTCCCATTCTGTGGTTTTAAACAAACACCCCTCAACTACACTTATTTCTGTATATTTCCTGTATAATCTATAATTTGGAGTTATTGTTGCAGGGTGTATATAATTTTCAATACTTATGCCCTGCATTGAGATCTGTTATATAACAAATGCAGGGCTCAAGCCATATTTCCTATTCTGTGGTTTTAAACAAACACCCCTTAACTACACCTATTTCTGTATATTTACTGTATTATCTTTAATTTGGAGTTATTGTTGCGGGGTATATATAATTTTCAATACTTATACCATGTCATGGGGTCTATATATATATGAGGCCCAAGAAATATATCCCACTATGAGGTTTAAAACAGACGCCCCACAACTTTAATTATTTCTGTATATTTACTGTATTATCTATAATTTGGATTTATTGTTGAGGAATATTTATAATTTTCAATACTTATACCCTGCATTGAGGTCTGTTATGTAACATATGCAGGGCTCAAGTCATATTTCTCATTCTGTGAATTTAAACAAACACCCAGCAACTACACTTATTTCTGTATATTAACTGTATTATCTATAATTTGGAGTTATTGTTGCAGTGTATATATAATTTTCAAAACTTTTACCCTGCATTGAGGTCTGCTATATAACATATGCAGGGCTCAAGCCATATTTCCCATTCTGTGGTTTTAAAACAAACACCCCGCAACTGCACTTATTTCTGTATATTTACAGTATGACCTTTAATTTGGAGTTATTGTTGTGGGGTATATATAATTTCAATACTTATACCTTGTCATGGGTCTATATATATGGGGCCCAAGAAATATATCCCACTCTGAGGTTTAAAACAGACGCCCCACAACTATATTTATATCTGTATGTTTACTGTATTATCTATAATTTGGACTTATTAATTGTTGCGGGGTATATATAAATTGCAATACTTATACCCTGCATTGAGGTCTGTTATAAAGCATATGCAGGGCTCAAGCCATATATTTCCCATTCTGTGGTTTTACACAAACACCCCACAACTACACTTATTTCTGTATATTTCCTGTATTATCTATAATTTGGAGTTATTGTTGCGGGGTATATATACTTTTCAATACTTATACCCTGCATTGAGTTCTGTTATATAACATATGCAGGGCTCAAGCCATATTTCCCATTCTGTGGATTTAAACAAACACCCCGCAACTACACTTATTTCTGTATATTTCCTGTATTATCTATAATTTGGAGTCATTGTTGTGGGGTATATATAAATTGCAATACTTATACCCTGCATTGAGGTCTGTTATGTAACATATGCAGGGCTCAAGCCATATATTTCCCATTCTGTGGTTTTAAACAAACACCCCGCAACTACACTTATTTCTGTATATTTACAGTATAACCTATAATTTGGAGTTATTGTTGTGGGGTATATATGAATTGCAATACTTATACCTAGTCATGGGCCAAAGAAATATATCCCACTCTGAGGTTTAAAACAGACGCCCCACAACTATACTTATATCTTTATGTTTACTGTATTATCTATAATTTGGACTTTTTAATTGTTGCGGGGTATATATAAATTGCAATACTTATACCCTGCATTGAGGTCTGTTATAAAGCATATGCAGGGCTCAAGCCATATATTTCCCATTCTGTGGTTTTACACAAACACCCCACAACTACACTTATTTCTGTATATTTCCTGTATTATCTATAATTTGGAGTTATTGTTGCGGGGTATATATACTTTTCAATACTTATACCCTGCATTGAGTTCTGTTATATAACATATGCAGGGCTCAAGCCATATTTCCCATTCTGTGGTTTTAAACAAACACCCCACAACAGTTACTACACTTATTTCTGTATATTTCCTGTATTATCTATAATTTGGAGTCATTGTTGCGGGGTATATATAATTTTCAATACTTATACCTTGTCACGGGGTCTATATACATGGGGCCCAAGAAATATATCCCACTCTGAGGTTTAAAACAGACGCCCCACAACTATTCTTATTTCTGTATATTTACTGTATTATCTAAAATTTCATTTTGGATTCATTGTTGCGGAGTATTTACAATGTTCAATACTTATACCCTGTTTGATGTCTGTTATATAACATATGCAGGGCTCGAACCATATTTCCCATTCTGTGGTTTTAAACAAACACCCCACAACTACACTTATTTCTGTATATTTACTGTACTATCTATAATATAGAGTTATTGGTGCGGGGTATATATATAATTTTCAATACTTACACCTTGCATTGAGGTCCAAGTGTTATATAACATATGCAGGGCTCAAGCCATATATTTCCCATTCTGTGGTTTTAAACAAACACCCTACAACTACACTTATTTCTGTATATTTACTGTATTGTCTATAATTTGGAGTTATTGTTACGGGGTATATATACTTTTCAATACTTATACCCTGCATAGAGGTCTGTTTTATAACATATGCAGGGCTCAAGCCATATTTCCCTTTTGGGTTCTGTACACTCAGTGCTACACAAACAAATGTTTATTTAGGGACTACAGTACTGTAGATCAGCAAGTGAGCTGATGCATTTAGCGTAATTTGCCCTATCACACCTCAAACATCAAATATGATATTATTAATTGCAATAAGAACAATGAGTAAGAAATTATTATAATATACTGGTCACACTAAAATTAATCATGTATTTTAACAAGTTACGAAATATTTAATTTCAACAAAGATATATCATTAAAAAAAATAAGACTACAATATTATATCAAATGTAGATTGATTTTCAATACCGGTAGCTATGAATTCACTTATAATACCAGGTTATGAATTCACCAAATATACAGGTTACAAATTAACTGTAACTGGCATGATTCTGTCTGCATCTCCAAGAAACTGCACTTTTTAATAACATACATCTACATTTTGACTGATCACAATGCAGTTTCAGAAATGTTTCCTACAGCACCCTACACACACATTTTATAAAGTTGAAAACAGTGTCACTGTGATCGTGATACATGATCAATTTCTTATTTTACCACAATGTTTTCAAAATGTGTCTATATTATGAATAATGGAAAAGATTTTATTAAGATGGCTTTACATGTTCATACATATATATTTGAAGGTAATGATTATGTTCTTTCTTTTTAACAGGGAAGAGCGATGACCAAATCAGTCAAGATTATATTGTGAAAATAAACATGGGCTACAGAACACAGTTTAGATTAGTTTAGCAGAGAAATGTGTTAAGTTAAAACTACCATTTGAGGTATCACCAAGCCCTCCATCTCTAAACAAGTTTTTAGCAGCAGAACCACTGCTTGATTAATTGACCCATCTCCATCTAAAGGTATGAGGAAAATGCTGCAAAAACATGATATGTGTAAAACTGAGGCCAAAATTTATACAAAAACTTGTACATGATATCAACAGACTGAGAATGGAAATCACTGTACTCAAAGAAATGAAGTATAAAATGAGGTTTTCAAAATTCACTGAAGAGGAATTGAAATTTTTCACTGGGCTTTCCATCCAATGCATGGATATGCTTCCAATGGCTGTTAGTGTACGTCAAGGAAGTGCTACCAAAATCTAAACTATTTTATGATTGTGACATGTTAATACTCACTCTGATGAAAGTCGGATTAAACCCACCACAGAAAGATCTTGCTTATAAATTTGGAATATCAGTCATCAATGACTTCTTACCTTTATACAGCTAGCCTTGACAGGATGAGGATACTAATTGGCGATCACAGTGTTTTAACCCTTTCCCTGATACATCAATTCTGCAGCAGATGACTTTGAACATATTTTGTCAAAAATTGAAAATTTCTATAATTAAATGGATAACCTGACTTAAAGTGGAATACATTGTGGCAAAAGGAGAAATTGCACATCTTTAGTCACAATGTTTTCAAAAAGCTGCCTGCTGCAGAAGCATCAAAAAGCGTCGAGGGAAAGGGTTTAAAGACACTTTTCAATAATTGACTGCATGGAAGTTTTTATTGCTGCCCCATCCGACTTCGAAGAAAACAATGCAACATATAGCTCATACAAACACACCCACACTCTTATCTGATCAAGTGCTATTGTGGTTATTTAAATTTATTCAGCATGGTGATCTTGTGTTGGCTGACCATGGTTTTAAGCTCGAATATTCGAACTATCACACCTATATAAACAATCAAGTATGATAACTCGATCCAGCTTTTTATGCAAGTTATTGCCCTTTTTGGACTCCATATCTCAGTAACTTAAAAAGCGGTTGAATAGTCGAGCGCGCTGTCGCTGTCCTCCGACAGCTCTTGTTTAATTGTTGATGAACTAAATGAGATTGGCGCAGGACTTGTTATATCAGCATGTATCAGAGACAGAGCACAGTTGGATGTAGAATGAGGAAGAAAAATCTTAAAGGTTTGGAGAGACTGAAAGGATTCGAATATGGTAACCAATGCTGACAGTTTTATGACAATTTTCCCTACAATTATCGTGAACTTAAGCTTTTGTCTTGTGAATTAATCTATTGATGTGAATCAGTGTTGTTTGTTGTTGTAAAATTTTATACACCAGACGGCTCTTTGAAAACAAAGTGACAAAAGGAAGAAATTGCACAAAACATACAATTTCTCCTTATGCCACAATCTTTTCCACTTTTCGTCATAGCTCATCCATTCAATTTTAGAGATTTTCCTTCTTTTGACAAAATATGTTCAAAGCCTTCTGCTGCAGAATTGTCGAAAGAGGGAAAGAGTTAAACAATACCCCCTTTTTGGCATCATTAGCTCCACTGGCTGAAGGCCAGTCGAGCTTAATATGTCATGGGGAATTGTCCGTCGTGCGTGCGTGCGTTAACTTTTTCCTTTAAACAACTTCTTCTCCCTAACCACTTGGCCAATTTGGTTTAAACTTTGTAGGAAGCATCCTCTCAATGTCCTCTTAAAAATTCCTTCAATTTTTTTTTATCCATTCATAATTCTGGTTTCCATGGCAACCGAAAGAAAAAAAATAGTGAAAACTTAAAAAATCTTCTTCTCCGAAAGTGGTTGGCTAATTTTCAAATAATTCAAATGTTCCTTGGGCGACCCTTTATTAGATTCCTTCAAGAAATGTCGATAGGTCGAAAAACATGGCCGCCAGGGGGGCGGGGCTATTTTGCCTTATATGGCTAAAGTGAAAACTTAAACAATCTTTTTCTCCAAAAGTGACTGGCCGATTTTCAAATAATTTTGTACAAATGTTCCTTGGGTGACCCTTTATTAAATTCCTTCAAGAAATGTTGATTGGTCGAAAAACATGGCCTCCAGGGGGTGGGGCTATTTTGCCTTACATGGCTATAGTGAAAACTTAAAAAATCTTCTTCTCCGAAAGTGTCAGGTAAATTTTAAAATAATTCTATATAAATGTTTCTTGGGTGACCCTCTATTAGATTCCTTCAAGTCATGTTGATTGGTCGAAAAACATGGCCGCCAGAGGGTGGGGTATTTTGCCTTATATGGCTATAGTTAAAAAAATCTTCTCCTCCAAAAGTGTTCAGCCGATTTTTGTTTGCGAAAATGTTCCTTCGGTGACCCTGTATCAGATTCCTTCAAGCATTGTTAATTGGTAAAAAAACATTGCCGCAAGAGGGCGGGGCTTTTTTGCCTTATAGCTAAATTCAAAACTTAAAAATCTTCTCCTAAAGTGTCAGGCCGATTTTCAAATAATTTTCTAGGAATGTTCTTTGAGTGTTCTTTGAGTGACCCTTTATCAGCCAGTTCTAAGGGCTTATGCAGTGGCTTCTTGTCAGCGCATGCGTCTGTCCGTAAACAATTTCTTGTTAACACGATACAGTCTTATCTCAATCAAACGTATGCAGTAGTTAGATATCCATGAGAGCTTGGTTCCTTTCGCAAACCAGGCGGATCTGCCCTTGATAAATAAGTCAAAAGCGAGTCAAAATAAAGTAAATGCAATACCCAAAATATCGGATTATTTATTTTATGTTAGATGTGTCATAACTTAGTGTTTTTAAACAACCACAATAGTAATATGATCAAAACATTTAATTTGTTTCTTTCTAATAATAACTCATCCTCCCATGTGATTTCTGAAAAGCTATTAAAAATGGAAGTCGGTTTCTGCCACGGCGACTAATAATAGAGTCGACCTGGCCACCACCACCAAACCGGGACGACTGTACAAACGAGTCTGATTCGACAAGGTGAACGTGTCCTAACATCCTGTCGTGGATTTATTAAAATATTTAACTTATCATAAAAATCAATTCTTTAATTAAATAATATCTATAAGTAGAAGAATAGCTTGTTAGCTCACCTGAGCTTTGCTCAAGGTGAGTTATTGTGATCGCCTGATGTCCGTCGTGCGTCGTCCGTCAACTTCTTCTCCTCAGTAACCAGTGCGTCAATTTGGATGAAACTTCACAGGAAGCATCCTCTCAATGGCCTCACCAGATTTCCTTCAAATTTTTGGGATCCATGCAGAATTCTGGTTTCCATGGCAACAAAATGAAAAAAATAGTGAAAACTTAAAAAATCTTCTTCTCCAAAACCGTCAGGCCAATTTTCAAATAATTTTGTAGAAATGTTCTTTGGGTGACCCTCTATCAGATTCCTTGGAGCCATGTTGATTGGTCGAAAAACATGGCTGCCAGGGGGTGGGGCTATTTTGCTGTATATGGCTTTAGTGAAAACTTAAAAAATCTTCTCCTCCAAAAGTGTCTGGCCGATTTTCAAATAATTTTGTTGAAATGTTCCTTGGGTGACCCTCTATCAGATTCCTTGAAGCAATGTTGATTGGTCGAAAAACATGGCCGCCAGGGGGTGGGGCTATTTCGCCTTATATGGCTATAGTGAAAACTTAAAAAATCTTCTCCTCCAAAAGTGTCAGGCTGATTTTCAAATAATTTTGTAGAAATGATACTTGGGTGCCCCTTAATCAGATTCCTTGAAGACATGTTGATTGGTCGAAAAACATGGCCGCCATGGGGTGGGGCTATTTTGCCTTATATGGCTATAGTGAAAACTTAAAAAATCTTCTCCTCCAAAAGTGTCTGGCCGATTTTCAAATAATTTTATAGAAATGATCCTTGGGTGACCCTCTATCAGATTCCTTGAAGCCATGTTGATTGGTCGAAAATGACCGCCCGGGGGTGGGGCTATTTTGCCTTATATTGCTATAGTGAAAACTTAAAAAATCTTCTCCTCCAAAAGTGTCAGGCTGATTTTCAAATAATTTTGTAGAAATGTTCCTTGGGTGACCCTCTATTAGATTCATTGAAGCCATGTTGATTGGTCGAAAAACATGACTGCCAGGGGGTGGGGCTATTTTTTATATATATAGCAGACATCCAGCAGGAACCATCACTGTGATATTGAATCTCGACCATACAACGGATCAAAAGGACCAAGACCAGTCGAGATCTGCACTGAAGCGACCAGACCCACTCTGAATCCTCACGACCTGGGATATGATCTGAGTTGGGATATGGTTTAACCGTCCCTGCCAGTCATGTCTCTATTTGTGTTGATTTTCATTCATCATTAATTGGAACTTACATGAGAAGGATTCACTCAATGATCTAGCATCTACTGTTTATTAGCTCACCTATGCACAAAGTGCAAGGTGAGCATTTGTGATCACTGAATGTCCGTCCGTCCGTCTGTTAACAATTTCCTACAAATGACTTCTACTAAACCAATGGACAGATATCAAAAAAACTTCACAGGAATGGTCCTTAGGTGGTCCCCTTTCAAAGTTGTTCAAAGAATTTAAATCCAAGTAGAACTTTGGCTGTTGCGGCATCAGAAAAGGGGAAAATTGCCAAATATTAAAAAATCTTCTTGTCCAAATGTGCTTGCCCGATTTTGAAAACTATTTTGAAGAAATGTTTCTTAGGGAAACCTCTTCCAAGATTGTTCAAATATTTCGATCCGTTGAAAAACATGGCGGGAAGGGGGTGGGACTTGTTTTCCTTATATGTGCATTGTTAAAACTTTAAAATTCTTCTTGTCCAAAAGTACTGGCCAGATTTCAAAATAACTTCACTGAAATGGTCCTAAGGTGGTCCCCTTTCAATGTTGTTCAAAGAATTTAATTCCAAGTAGAACTTTGGTTGCTTCGGCATAAGAAAAGGGGAAAATTGCCAAATCTTAAAAAAAATGCTTGTCCAAAAGTGCTGGCCCGATTTAAAACTATTTTGCAAAGATGTTCCTAAGGGCACCCTCTATGAAGATTGTTTAATTATTTCTGATCTGTTCAAAAAGTTGGCCGCAACGGCATATTATGAATCGGATAGATCGGGTGAACGATCCAGGGCCATCATGGCCCTCTTGTATTTTGTCTGTCATCTGACAGTCTAGCAGGTAAGTCTTTAGAGCCAGAAATGTGGATGTCTGGAGCGCCTTAGATGGGAACAGTATATTTTTAGCTCACCTATGCACGAAGTGCAAGGTGAGCTATTGGGATCACATTTTGTCCAGCGTCCGTTTGTCGTGCGTTGTGCGTCGTCAACATTTACCCTTGTTAACACTCTACAGGCTACATTTGGCATCCAATCACCATGAAAGTTTGTCAGAATATTCGTCTCCATGAAAGCCCGGACAAGTTCGAAACTGGGTCATGTCCAGTCAAAAACTAGGTCACTAGGTCAAATTTAAGGAAAATCTTGTTAACACTCTTGAAGCTTTATTTTTTGATTGAGCATGTTGAAACTTTGTCAGAATGTTTGTTTTAATGATATCTAGGTCAAGATCAAACTGGGTCATGTCTGGTCAAAAACTAGGTCACAAGGTCAACTTTAAGGAAAATATTGTTAACACTCTGGAAGCTATACTTTTGGATTGAGCATGTTGAAAATTTGTCAGAATGTTTGTCTTAGTGATATCTAGGTCAAGTTCGAAACTGGGTCATGTCCGGTCAAAAACTAGGTCACTAGGATAAATTTATGGAAAACCTTGTTAACACTCTGGAAGCTAATTTTTTTATTGAGCATGTTGAATCTATGTCAGAATGTTTGTCTTAGTGATATCTAGGTATCTAAGTTCGAAACTGGGTCATATCCGGTTAAAAGAAAGGTCACTTGGTCAAATTTAAGGAAATTCTTGTTAACACTCTGGAAGCCACATTTTTGGCTGTAGCCTGTTGAAACTTCGTCAGAATGTTTGTCTTAGGGATATATAGGCCAAGTTTGAAACTGGGTCATGTCCAGCCAAAAACTAAGTCACTAAGTCAAATTTAAGGAAAATCTTGTTTATACTCTAAAAGCCACATTTTTAGCTTGAGCATGTTGAAACTTTGTTAGAATGTTTGTCTAAGTGATATCAAGGCCATGTTTGAAACTGGTTCACATTCGGTCAAAAACTAGGTCACCAGGTCAAATTTAAGGAAAATCTTGTTGACATTTAGGTGAGCGATCCAGGGCCATCATGGCCCTCTTGTTTATTGAGTATGTTGAATCTATGTCAGAATGTTTGTCTTAGTGATATCTAGGTCAAGTTCGAAACTGGGTCATATCCGGTTAAAAGAAAGGTCACTAGGTCAAATTTAAGGAAATGCTTGTTAACCCTCTGGAAGCCACATTTTTGGCTTGAGCACATGTTGAAACTTTGTCAGAATGTTTGTCTTAGTGATATCTAGGCCATGTTTGAAACTGGTTCACGTTCAGTCAAAAACTAGGTCACCAGGTCAACTTTAAGGAATATCTTGTTGACATTTATGGTAGCGATCCAGGGCCATCATGGCCCTCTTGTTTATTGAGCATGTTGAATCTATGTCAGAATGTTTGTCTTAGTGATATCTAGGTCAAGTTCGAAACTGGGCCATATCCGGTTGAAAGCAAGGTCACTAGGTCAAATTTAAGGAAATTCTTGTTAACACTCTGGAAGCCACATTTTTGGCTTAAGCATGTTGAAACTTTGTTAGAATGTTTGTCTTACGGATATATAGGCCTAGTTTGAAACTGGGTCATGTCTAGTCAAAAACTAGGTCACTTGGTCAAATTTAAGGAAAATCTTGTTTACACTCTAAAAGCCACATTTTTGGCTTGAGCATGTTGAAACTTTGTCAGAATGTTTGTATTAGTGATATCTAGGCCATGTTCTGGGTCATGTTCGGTTAAAAACTAGGTCACCAGCACAAATTTTAGGTATATCTTGTTGACATTTAGGTTAGCGATCCAGGCGTGTGTTTTATTCACGCCTATATGAATGAAAGAGTTGAATAACACAATACAGTATTTTGAATAAACTTCAGTTACAGAAATAGAGACCAAATAGTGACGTGAATAATTGCGAAGCAATAACATTTGAGAAACAATGGGAAATTCATAAGTGCCACTCAAGCAGAAAATAAACATTATAGACTCTGCGTAATGTATTGAATCAATTCAGTCTATGCAGGCTAATATGGACTTAAACATTCCGTCTACGTGGGATTAAGGTAAAGAACTATAAAACAATCCAAAACAGGCGAAGAGTCTGTGCAATAAGCCTGTGTGTCATGCTTAGGCTGATCTTGGTCGATACTTAATACAGATTCAAAAATGTTGGTTTTCTCGTGGGACATCTATTATAATATATACATTTAACAATTTTACAAAAGATATTCACACCATGTAGATCGTCGTACACCTTGGACACAACCACTTTCTGCTAGGTTTTCACATGACATCAACACAGTCTGCATTTGAGCACGTTCTCATTTTATATAGTTAGAGAGACATCAGGAGGAATATTAGTTACCTTTTTATGTTTTAACTTTGATGTTAAAAGATCAGACACAATGTGCACTAACAAAAACGGATTACACCTTTTCACTACATTTGTAACGAAGGCTTCATCTATTTGGACTCTTATTATAACCCGAGGGCTGTATCATTAGCACAAAGTCACAATATTTAGTTTCAAAAACAAGCATTTGAAAGTGATCTATGTGTTGTTTTAAAGTTGTGTCAAGACAGAAGTCTTTGTCTGATATGGCGGCTTCCCGTGTTGTTTAAATGGACATTAATGCCAAAACAGTAACATTTAACCATCTCCATCTGCAGTTGCCCCATAAGCGGATTCAGTGCGCTTCACAAGGATTCAGACTTGGAACAGTTCAAGTTGATACTTTATAAGTGGTAAAGTTCTCACCGTCGAAATGTTTGCAAATTCACTAAATTATCCATAATCTCCGTTGTTTAATAAACCTATAAACGCACTGTCCAGCCGTTATTTTGATTTATTTTGCATACCCTTTATCTAACACTCATTACAGTATGTATAAGTGAATGAAAGTAATGACAACTCTGGAAGATTGCATCATACCTGATAATTGCGATTCATTCTAAATGAAAAAGTAAGAAGCAGTATGAGACTGATGACTAAAGATAACAAACATTTTTAATTTTAAATGTGTGTTGATGAAATTACGTCCAAATTGTATGAAGAACTCATTCACATATTATAGTAAATATATATGGAATGATATCCCATGTGACATACGAGGATCGCTTAGAGTTAAAACGTTTAAGGAAAAATACAAAAAATGTTTACTGCAGTATTGAGTTTTTACCTATTTGAATTATATATGACTATAAGCTGGGAAGACTGAAAACGTTTTCAGTCTTCCCAGCTATTAGTTATAATGAAATTTTGTCATATTAAGACTATAAGCTACTGAGTGTCTGTCGCGAAAGTGATAACGAGTTAAATGTTATGTATGAGTGTCTGTGTATATGTATATATATATATGTATGAGGATATGTATGTGCATGTAAATATATGGGTATTTTATTTGTGAACATGTATGTTTGTGTATGTGTGTGTGTGTGTGTGTGTGTGAGAGAGTGTCTATCCGTAATATGTAGCGATTTTCACCTAATACACACTCGCAAATGTAGCTCACACAAATTATGTAGCACATTAGTATGTGCTACAAATGTTTCAAATCGTCTAGGCATCGGGTTACATTGTAATGGGCTATAAATTGGCTTTATGGAAGGTAGTTCGAACAAGAATCTCATGCGCTATTCGTTTTCGATATTAGATTAATCAGTGTGACGTAAATGCTGAAATGCAATGTGCTACATATGTAGGATGTTGACGAACACACATACCCGCACTGGGCGTGTTATGTAGCACTTTGTAAAATTAATGATAGACGAGTGTATCGCTTATAATTCGTTGGCAAATAATGTGCCCTTTTGTCGAAAACTAATCCCATTGTGACATTTTAATGTTCTGCAAAAATATGCACGATTTACTAATACACACCGTGCTACATTTTAATGTGTGTGTAAGTAAACCATGTGCTACTTCCTTGGTGACTTGCAGAATCGCCATTGTGCTACAAATAATGTATGTGTTAAATTGCGTAAAATACACACACGTGTTATAGTCTATATCTTTTCCATTTGTCAAAAAAAGGATACTAAATATCATTTAAGTGTTTTACACAGATGTTTTGCTTTACAATATATAACGTATGCTTCCTGTGACAAAGGAAGCCATCACGAGTCCAGTGCAAAGCTGCAATTTCCCAGTGTAATTGGTGTAATTAATGAAACGCATGTGTCGGCAAGTCTTTACAAAACAAAAAAGGATGTGTTGAGAAATTTAGATATCAAATTTAATAAAATTTATTTTATTTAAAATAATTAATTTATATCTCTCATATGAATACAATTTACGCAACTACACTTAAAACTGTTAAGAATGCAGGACTTGATCAACCTGCACACTGCACCGTTTTACTCCAGGAAAACCTCTCAACATTGAGAATACTGTTACAGTTATACGAATGATGTCTCTTCAATTATCAAGTAATTACTAGATGCCACAGGTCAATTAGGACCACTAAGGCACAGCAAGGGAGCCATACATTACATAAACACTGACCACCAGACTTTGCAGACTCTGTTTATTGTTTGATTGCTGTTATATCAATTTCTGAATGCTGAAGATGCACAGTGCAAAAATAAATACATGCCAGTAGTGAATACAGTTTTTGTGATTGCAATAATATTTTTTTTAATTTTAAAAAGTTACATGTACAAACGTTGAAGAAAGGAAAGATAACTTTTATTTTTGTTCATAATTTGTTTCTTTTCTTTATGAATGAATTTAATCTTTGACAATATAAAAGTTGAATGTAATCTATAATTACCATTATTGTTTTTATTAAATATTATTCGGTACCATGAAGTGGTGACTTTTCAAAATATCAATTTAAGGCCAACATTTTTTTATTTTCTGTTTTACGAGAATGCCTGTCCAATTTTTTCCAAAAATGAAATATTATTCTGTTATTCTGTATTTCTAACATTCTAAGCATTTGTTTCAAAGTTTCCCCAGAATTTGTTAAACACACTGTCGGGGTTGGTGGGAGAGGTACCCCTCCCGCTTTTGCAATATGAACGTTCATCTTGTAAGATGATAAAACTGCATTTTCTATCACTATTATGTAGTTGTAGCAAAAAAAAAAATGTTGCCTTTTTATTTTTTTATTTTTTTTATTTTTTTTTTGTAGCGTGCTCAATAAAGAGTCTTTAAGTTTTATTTTTATTTCGCCCTACCAACCCAATTTTTTTACAAAAATTCTCGTAAAACAGAATATAAAAAAATGTTGGCCTAATACTTCTATATCAATATTGCATACACTGCTCCCTATATATTAACCTTTTTTACTGTAAATGTATTTCTTACTCTGCAAATGTTACAAGGAATTGTTTGTTAATCTTATTCAAGTTAATTTTTTATCCTACTTATTATGGTACGGATTTAATACGGATTTAATCAAAATTTGAGTGAAAATATGTAAGCGCCCGGTTAGCTCAGTTGGGAGGGCATTCTCCCCTACATCTCTGTACTCGCAGGGCCGGCCATGAGTTTGTGTCCCGGTCAGGGTGCACATTGAGTGCACATTTTTTCTAACTCTGTGACATTTAGGAGTTTCGAGTGTCACTTTTGGTCGAGGGTCGAGTGTCGAGTAAGAAAAGTCAAGTGTCGAGTAAGAATGTCGAGTGTCGAGTAAAAACGGTCGAGTGGTATCTACTTCTCATTTACACATCCAGTTTGCAAAAGTAAGCATATTATAACATGAAATAAATGTGTTTCAAAAATATGATTTGCAGTGTCAATTAAATACATAAATATATATGGATGTTCCATAAAGTTACAGTTCCCTTTTTAACTTTTCCAATGTAAAGTAAATGTAAACTGTACTGTTATATAACATAAGTGCAGAAAATTATCAAACTAAATGAAAATGAGTTGTGACCCATTTAACAACCCAAAATATGGTTCTTTTCTTACCCGACACTCGACCATTCTTACTCGACACTCGACCTTTCTTACTCGACACTCGACCATTATTTCTCGACACTCGACCAGTCTTACTCGACACTCGACCATTCTTAATCGACACTCGACCATTCTTACTCGACACTCGACCATTCTTACTCAACACTCGACCTTTCTTACTCGACACTCTACCATTCTTACTCGACACTCAACCATTCTTACTCGACACTCGACAATTCTTACTCGACCATTCTTACTCGACACTCAACCTTTCTTACTCGTCACTCGACCATTCTTACTCGACACTCGACCTTTCTTACTCGACACTCAACCATTCTTACTCGACACTCGACCATTCTTACTTGACCTTTCTTACTCGAGACTCGACCATTCTTACTCGACACTCGACCATTCTTACTGGACCATTCTTACTCGACACCCGACCATTCTTACTCGACCTTTCTTACTCGACCTTTCTTACTCGACACTCGACCATTCTAACTCGACCTTTCTTACTCGACACTCGACCATTCTTACTCGACACTTGACCATTCTTACTCGACACTCAACCTTTCTTACTCGACACTACCATTCTTACTCGACCATTATTACTCGACCATTCTTACTCGACACTCAACCTTTCTTACTCGACAATTAGAAACCCTCGTATTTCATTCACAAAAATATGCTTCCTTGATTTTCAAAATTTTACATATTTTCTGCAGATATTTTCAAATCAAACTTTTTAAATTTTATCTTTGGTGCAAAGTTATATTGGGATAGCATTAACACAGCTGCCTCAGTGTGCAGAAAGATATGACAGGTAATTATTGTAATGTATAATGATATAACGGAAATATTGTTGAAAGCAGCATAAAAACGTTCAAACAAACAAATAAACAACTCTTAACCCTTTCCCAACATATGTTCTGCAGCAAACAACTGTTGATACAAAATTATGCATAAACCTTTAAATATATATAAGTGAAAATTGATTTATTGAATAAGAGTTAAAATCATTGAAGTCAAATTAGAGAAATTGCTCATATTCAATTAATGTATTGTACTATCTGTAAACAGCAGCAAAAAATAAGAAAGGAATTTTGAACCAAGACAGCATCATTGTTACTTTACAGGCAGTTTGATTATACTTTCTGTTTCTGTGTAAAATGTGCAGACTTAGATTTTCATTGTATTTTTGACTACTCTAGCAGAAACTGATATTAAATAGCACCTTTTTCTGTCTGCAAAAAAGAGAAATAGTTTAAATAGTTTAGTGCAAATTAATTTTTGCATGTTTTCCTTCATTCTTATATTACTTAGTAATCATCACAGTAAAGGAAAAAAAGAGCTTGAATTATAATGAAATAAATACTCGGTTTTAACTTCACTTAGACTTTCTTGTGATTCATAGAATAAAGGTTATAATGTAATCATGCCCTGCCCTGTATTTGATAAGATTGACCCAAACAGATCTGCTAAGATAATACACCATGAAGAATATGGGGTCACTGCCAGGGTATTATTAGGGACCCTGCTGAGGTGCTAACTATTAGTACAGTTACCTGCTTTTTGGTTTTTCTGGGTTTTCCTGGAGTAAATTGGTGCAGTGTGCATGTGTGCTTCAGCCGTTCATTTTAATGTGTAGATCATATACATTTGTATGTTCATGTGCATATATTTGTCTGCACTATTTAGATATGTCACAATGCGTAATTTCGGAAGATTTTAATGCGCGAAAAGGTATTCATGCTTGTAATCATTTAGTATAAACTTAAACATGTTTAGAAAAAAAATGCCATTGGCTTGCTTTACAACATCTTCCAAGATGTGTTAAATAACATAACATATTCCTTATTGGGCATAAAAATACATAAATTTATAGCCACAACATAATGTTAAAAGGGAATTTTCAAGAGAAGAATTCGTGAAAATTAAATCTAATTATAATGTAACATCACTATCTTGTGAGTATCAAATTTCACATAATACATAGTAAAAGCAATACCACGATAATAATAATCCCTTCCTTTACTGATAAAATGAATGTATATTGTTTTACGGCGCATCGACAGCTAAGGTCATTTAATGCGCAATTAAATTTTATTATTCATGATCCCTGGGTTAACAAACCAGTACTAGGCTAGAAAATGTGCCTTGCCCAAGGGCACTCCACCATGACCGAATTGCAGCGACAGGGGATCGTACCAGGGACACCCTGTTTCGAAATCCCCAACGCTAACCAATCGACCACAGCGGATTCCTTTACTGATAAAAGTTATGGTCAATGTATAGACAAGGTAATTGTTATCTATCTGTATTGGAAAGTATGCGAGCAATGCGATCCACAGGGCAGTCTGCACGCATGTGCAGGCCGATCCTGGTATGCAACGCTAGCATAATCATAGGTCTGGGTTTCTCTATTTTTAGTAATATGTTAGGCGAGCAATGTGAACCAGAGATCGGACTGTTCAGACTGATCCTGGTCAACATCGCCAGCATAATCATTAGCCTGGTTTTGTCTTTATAATTAAGATATTAAGCTAGCAATGCGAAACAAAGGTCAGACTGCGCGCATATACAGGCTGGTTCTGGTCCACACAAACACACACAAACAAGTATTTTCACTATCACAGATACATCTTTTTACATAAATCAGAATAGTAACTAGAGATAACAATATAACATACAGGCGGACAGTGAAGACTCTGGTTAGAATGTACTTATACACAGGCTAATATGAATCTTTACTGTAGGCAGATATAATAGGACCGAAAATCGCCGATTGGGGTTAATAAAATACACGTACAGTGAAACCTCTCGGAAGCGACCTCTAGCGGTGGCATTCGGCTTTTCTAGAGAAGTGCCGCTATTCAGGGGTTTTAAACGTTTCCCTCATTTAAATGCATTTGGACGCATCTTAATGCAGACAACGTCGGAAAACATTGTGGAAAATAAACTGAATGCTCGAAACGATCATCATTTCTGTTTCCCACAATGTTTTCAACTCCACTCGAACATATTGTCGGTCTCAATTTTCTTTCATTCTACATGTACATCTCGTTTTATTAAGAATAGAACCAAACAGCTGCGCCCAAAGTTGCACTATCAAAGTAATGGGTATGTAGGCCGACTTGGCGAGTTGTAACTGTCAAAGCGACCTTAATTCCAGACTGACCTCAGCTTTTATTATCTTCCACTCACTTTGCACCTCGTGGGAACTTAATGAAGTCCCGCGCTATGTAATACTACAATGCTTCGCAATGAACACACAAAATGTTGTACTGAAAATGGAAAAAAGTGCCCGGGCACTTTATCAGCTTATTCTACGAATAATCAAATAAGAACATAAATGGGTCCAGGCAGGAGTCTAGTATAAATTCGTATTGATAAAGTGCGAAGATTCAGATTAAATCGCATAATTATGCTGCCTTATCTGAGTCTCTTCTTCTAGAAACCATTTACTTCAGCTGCCCAGAAATAACTTATGAACGATACATGCTAGTCCGGGAAAACGAAGTTCGCTAACTCAAAACAAATGTTCGATTTAAAGAAAAATATCAATTGTGGATGCTGATGATGCAACTACAGTAATGTCTTTAATAGCTCGCTACAGATACTTAAAAGCATGTACTTGTTTTTAATCAGTTTAAACTCACACTGTTTCAAATAATGAGCATATCATTGGACATCAATTAGCAAAATATCCAAGACAATGTCATCCTTTTTCCATAATGTTTCTTTACACATACGTCATTGGTCAGCAGACAGGACACCCCCGCTATCTTGCGGGGTTGTATAAGATATGCACGAGCATTTCTCATAAATAAAAAGAAAATCGTCCTTTTCTCCCGAACATTTTCAGCTACGACCGATGTAACTCCAGTTCCACAGTTTGTATATATTCATACATAGAAAAGAACAATGCAAAACAGGCGGGAAAATTGGCGAACAAACAACAAAAATGTCAAATCGTACATTGTTATCCCGAAAGCGTTATCGGCATATATGAGAAAACTACAGATAGCCCCTTCTGGCTTTCAATGAATGTAATGAAGCATCATGTTAAACTAACTTGACAATTATCCGTAATATAATTACGTATTGTGAGAAATGAATAAATATATACACATTTCTTATGGCCTTTTCCAGAGAATAGATTGAATAGATAGATTGGTTAGGTTTTAATACCGTGTCAGTAGTATTTTAGTTATATGGCGACAGGTCACATTTTCATACTGTCGGCCTGTGTCCTCTACAGAACTATCAATCAGATATATTCCTTGCACTGGTCTTCCAGAAATGCTATCTCCGCAATCTTGAATGCCAAATGAGGGAAATCACTTCTTCCGATTGAATCATTCTTTTTTTTAACCCTGTTTTAACCAACGACCTTTCTATACCAAGTAAGGACTAGGTCACTAAGAGAAAGAGGAATGGGGTTACATGTAGGTACTCAAAATAATGTAAGTACTGAGAGCCGGTCTTCAGCAAATTAATAGAACACATTGTGAGAAAAGAAAAGAAAATACTCTTTCGAGCAATTTCTCCTTTTTTCTCACATGTTTTTAAAAAGTCATCTGTGGCATGTATGTAAATATCGTAGAAAAGCCCAATTATGAGGAAAAGTGTTAATGTGTTTGATTTATTCTTTCAATACCATGTACTATCAACATAATATTATACTATGGCGGTTCAGTGATAATGTCAACAAAGGTTTTGTATGTCAATGGATTGTCACGGAGAATATTAGGTTCGGCGATTTAAAACACACGTGTTTATTATTAGACGTAATAGGACCACACAAGCGCTGTGCTCTGGTTATTTTGAAGCTCGACTGAATCTTCAAATTTGTGTTTTGTGAAACTGCTGCCCTGTATAGGTTCGAATCCTGGACATTTTATTCCGTATTGAAGTCACCAGCTACTATCTACATGAAGAATTGACAGACATGAGTAAATACAAATCACCTAGTATAGTACGTCAAATCTGTTTGTCCGTCCGTCTGTCCGTCTTCAAAATTTCAAAATCTTAACCATCAGGTAAATGACTCGTAGTTTTGTTACCATGGCCCGATATGCTTCAAATTTCACACTTGCATTTTTGGTCCTCAACTACCCTGCAACAAATCAACGCTTTTGCCGCCCCAGGTAAGCCCAGGGTCAAGGACACATACTTAGTGCATCTCAAAATCTTAACCGTCAGGCCAATGACCCACATTTTCTGTTTCAATGCCCCGATTTGTCCATAATTAAGAGTTGAAGGAATCGGTCGCGTTCGTCAGACGGCAAACCTCCCGACCGGCAGTGTTAAGCTACTGACCGCGACACCGCCAGCGATACATATGACGATAAAATCTTTTGTAAGACATATCCTTAGTCTAAATGATATTTCATTTATACGTACAACAAAAAAATACATTCACTTCTCCTATGTTCACACTAAACTGTCATTGGACAAACGATACTCGTTTTGAATGGTAACCCCTACCAAAACGAAATCTTAATGATTTTCGATAAATTGATCCACAAATCATTTTCGAGGATTCAGAAGCAGTTTCAGCACTATCCCTTTCCCCTAGGTGCGAAGAAATTGTTGGAGTAATTGCCAAAAAAAAGTGTCCATGCTCCCTTACTCTGAGCATTCTTCTTTCAAAATGTGAATGTTGCGCAAGGTGAAGTTTTTCTTTGACAGTTCAAAGACAGGAGTATGTGTGATTTAGATCATGAAATAATTATGAACCTAAAACCAGAGCTGTTGATTATCATTTATTTTCGGATATTTTTCTTTCGAACAAGGTGAGCCACTGTGACTTATTTGTCCTCTTGCTTCGCGCTGTTTTTAATCATGTACAGCTCGCTGTGTTCACCATATCACAATTCGCTCGCTATTAAACTAAACCACTTGACAGCACTATGTCTACTTCAGTGTCGACTAAATTCATTTTCATGGAAAAAGCGGAGTTTGAAATTGCTCTGAAGAAGGTATACATGTATTTCTTATCCATAGTTTATGTATATGTGTGCTTAGTTTTTCACAATCTTACTATTGAATGTACTGTAAATATCTGATTGTTTAGGTGATATAATTTCGATCACCTTATAAGATATATATATTTAAATTTCTCTTTAAAACCAGTTTTCAGCTCAGTTTTACTTCTAGTGACTACATTTGGTGACTTAACTCGTAACATCTTGAGCAGACGACATTTGAACGCACAGTGTCAAAAGTAGTGAACTCATAGTATCAAAGATAGCGGAGAAGTTGCTCAGTTCCTTTATTTGCCTCAATGATTTCCTTACCTAATAACAATAATTCTAAAGGAATGTTTATATTCAACAAAGTTTTTTTAAGGTTTGTGCTGCAGATTTGTTTTATGTTTTATTAAGTTATTTAAAATTGTGAATTTGAAATGCAGAAATTTTACATTTTAGTGATATCTGGTCATTATCTGGTAATTGATAATTAAATAATGACAATCATGCATTTTGTCAGAGTTTCAAAATGTGTATTTCCTATATTTCTCTTAATGTTTCTAATGTTTTCGTTTCAATGATAGTATTGCAATACATGTTTAAAATCGTACAAATACAAATTACATGAAGTCATTTTCTACTTAGAAACCGCAGACCAAAACTACGTAAAGAACTTAACAAATCAAAATAAATAAATACGTTAGTCCCTATAATTCATTTAATACGGTACGAACAATCTAGAAAATGTTTTATGCCTTTACATTAAAAATATTGTATGAGAATAATATGAGTGATTTTAGAGCAAACATGTTTAAAAAGCAGAACGCTGTCTACATTTAGCATGATTTCCTCTTTTTCTAGTTTCTATTTTGCTCAAAACACTAAGTAGACTATCGTTTTGGTCACAATATTTCCAGTTGATATAACTGCATTCTGCATGCATTTTAAGACGTTTCTTCTATAGTATTACGTTTAAAATGTTTTACTGTAAAGCAGCTTGCTTTGTCATTTGCCATTTGCCACCAATAATGCTTTCTATCTTGTCTGTATAATATACAATCTCAACAATATGTATTGCCAACGTTTATATTTCGAGAAAGAACATTTAATTAAAAATGCAGTAATCAGAATCCTATGTTTTTTTATATTTCTTTATCCTTCATCCAAACGCCTTTTAAATAACGTCTTAACAAACAGGGAAGACTTAGATCAGCCAGCTCCTACAGGAGCTGTCTGATCTGGGTCTGCTCTCTTTGCTTATTGAATCAATGTAGATAAGAGACCACACACACGTCTACCTATAGTAATTACACTCTTTGTTTTACGTACCAAATGAACTATTCATTCAAATATCCATGGTGTTTGAAGTTTTGCAAAATTACTGAAGATGGAAAGAGTAAAATGCTTTTTCATTGCTCATAACAAGGAATGTAGTATCACTTAAATAATATCCATGCATTAGATACAGTAGCTCGATGTTTACGCTGTAAAATTATACCCATTACAAGAAACTTTTGAGCCGTAGATAGATAAATTATTAAAAACATCGTGAGAAGAGGATGGACATGCTTATAACAAGTAAATGTCCTTTTTCCCAAAGAAATCTTCTAAAGAAATTTTCTCTATGTCTTAAATTTATACTTCAAATGTCCAGACCTTCATTCAGTTACTTTAACCCATTAATACTCAGGTACGCCTGTTTACGTGTCTGTGGTAAATGTCTTTGGAAAACATTGTGGGAAAAGGAAAAATTGCTCATAATGACATTGTTTTTCTACATATAAGAAAAAATCAATAAATTTGTAATTATTTTGAATATTTGTCATCTGTAGATTCTTTCAAATTGGAATAGTCAAAGTTTTGTCGTTTGGTAATGGGTTAAATTCAAAGTGTCACGTATTGGCTGTATAGAATGATTGTCCGGGATCAAAATAATTCACATCAAGACGATGAATCACGCCATAACCTGAAAGTGGAATTCATTTTTATTAGAATCTTGTGTAGTGAATACTTTTCGACACTTTCTTGGAAAAGGCAGTCATTGATATTTTCCAATATCTGATATTCTGATTCTTCCAAAGGAAAGAAGAAATGAAATTTTGTTCATGTTAAGTTTTAATGATTGAAATACGCATAGACTAGGAAATAATTATTTCAGCAGTGTAGACTATGATCTGTCCAAAAGGGAAATGAGGAAAGGATGAAAAAACACCTACTTTTAACAAAAAAATTAAAATTACATTCAAATAAAACTGTAAATTCCGTTATAAGCAGGTACTGTAAAAGCCAAAATATAAAGCTTTCGAACAATTAAACTTCAAATAAGGTGATGCATTTTCACTCAAGATTCAATACTTCTAGACACAGTGTAGGTTTGGATTGGTCTGTACAATTGTACAGGCAGATTAAGCCTTCGATGAATGTGTATCGGTTGAAAAAAGAATCAGTAGTTCTATTACCTATAAGTTGTGGACTCAGATCTCGGATCTCGACCTGCTCTGATTATGTTATTTAAAACAAAAACATATTTAAAACCGCATTAAATGAAAAAAAAAAAAATTACTATGAAAATAAAATGTGTATCACTCTTTAAACAATGTAGACTCAGATTGGTGTGTACAACTGTACAGTTGGACCTCGGCCTACGTTGAATGTGCACCTACGGAAACACTCTTTCAATTAAATAAAACACATTGTAAGTAATGTGTCAGCTTTCTTGCTGTTTAAGCAATAATCGTCATTACTTTGAATTAAGAGTTTTGCACCAGTCTCTTTCTCTTCAACACTTTCTGAGCATAAAATTGACTGTCGACCTACGACCTACGCGCCAGGTCAACACTATCTTAATGTGAATCTGACTGTCGACCTACGACCTACGAGCCAGATCAACACTATCTTAATGTGAATCTGACTGTCGACCTACGACCTACGAGCCAGATCAACACTCTCTGAAAAAAAATCTGACTGTCGACCTACGACCTACGCGCCAGGTCAACACTATCTTAATGTGAATCTGACTGTCGACCTACGACCTACGCGCCAGGTCAACACTATCTTAATGTGAATCTGACTGTCGACCTACGACCTACGAGCCAGATCAACACTCTCTGAAAAAAAATCTGACTGTCGACCTACGACCTACGCGCCAGGTCAGCACTATCTTAATGTGAATCTGACTGTCGACCTACGACCTACGAGCCAGATCAACACTCTCTGAAAATAAATTTGACTGTCGACCTACGACCTACGAGCCAGATCAACACTCTCTGAAAAAAAACTGACTGTCGACCTACGACCTACGCGCCAGGTCAACACTATCTTAATGTGAATCTGACTGTCGACCTTCGACCTACGAGCCAGATCAACACTCTCTGAAAATAAATTTGACTGTCGACCTACGACCTACGAGCCAGATCAACACTTTCTGAGCATAAATTTGACTGTCGACCTACGACCTACGCGCCAGGTCAACACTATCTTAATGTGAATCTGACTGTCGACCTACGACCTACGAGCCAGATCAACACTCTCTGAAAATAAATTTGACTGTCGACCAACGACCTACGAGCCAGATCAACACTCTCTGAAAATAAATTTGACTGTCGACCTACGACCTACGAGCCAGATCAACACTCTCTGAAAATAAATTTGACTGTCGACCTCATTAACGTATGAGGGATAGGGTTAAAGCAGCTGAACTCTAGAAAATAGTTATAATAGTCAAAGTTTTAAAACTGTTCAAAAGTTGTCTTTAAATATAAGAATCATAATTCTGGGATAAAATTGGAGTAATAATTACATTTTCCAGTACTATACCATAAATGATCTAAATATTGATCGATTATCCTTCATTTTTACTGGGTAGATATACCCGGTAAGCCAACTTTTTTACATTTTCAAAACGTTCTTTCGACATTTACAGCCCAAATAGTTCTGATCTACTTATTACCTACTTTGTGGTCACTAAAAGCAATATTTGCAGAAGTTTCAATATTTCATTATTTTCAAGACATACGATACGTGAAGCTTCTCTTTTGCATGTGTCAACCGAGACTTCACTGACCGTCAATTTAAATTGATTGATTGGGGTTTAACGCAATTTTTCACCAATTGTTCAGTCATTTCAAGGCGGCCAGTTCACCTATCCATGTGTTTCC
>JASEVX010000013.1:54844229-54919229 GCA_031761405.1 Serripes groenlandicus | reverse complement strand
CGGTAGTTATCACGGAAGAAAGGCTTGTTCATAAATTAAAAGGTAAGTTATACAATTTATATGGAATATCTTGTACAGTTTGTTTAGTTGATGTCAAAATATTATCATGATTGAAATACTATTTGATGACCGATGAAAATATAGAAAATATATATTGTTTTTCCTAAATAGTAGTTCATGCAAAACCAGTTGCATGTTCGATGGCTATTTCAATGAAGTCAAGATATAATGAGCTGCGTGGAGAGCAAACGACGTACATATAGAAATCAAAACACAGAGACTACCGTACAGAGGCAGTTTTTATTTTTAAAAACATTCTGCACCGTTTGGGCTCTTTTTAGTACCCACATCATAGGGTTTGATTGGATAATAAGAGATATAGTTTAGGGAAAAGAGCTGACTACTCCTTCTTATCTGGACCTCTGTGATATATTGATGTGTAATCTATCTTTATAATTCTATCCGACGCTTTCCATATATGCTTTGGTGTGATTAATCAAAGACATATATCTTGTCGTCTATATGTTGTCGAGTGGTTAGCGTCGGGGATTTCGGAACCGGGTGTCCCGGGTTCGATCCCCAGTCGCGGCACTACGGACATGGTGTAGTGCCCTTGGGCAAGGCACACGTTCTAGCCTAGTACTGGTTTGTTTACCCAGGGATCATGAATAAGTGAACTGTCGCCGTGATATAACTCAAATAACGTTGAAAGCGGCGTAAAACCCCAATAAATAAATAAATTGTCGTCTAAAACGTCTGATGTCTACGTGTTTGCAGTAGGTCAGAGCATGCATGTAATCCTGACATTTTCCAATATTTGAACACAGCAAAACCATTTTTATAGTCTTATGAATGAACTTGATAAATATGTTCTAATAAGCTAAGAGACCATCACACTGCTGTGTGAGACCATCACACTGCTGTGTATTGTTGATGAATACATAGGTTAGTGTTGTCATTGGTGAAGGGGTATTAAACTGCAAAGCGTTGGAAGAAAATATTCGAATATTTCTTAACGTATTCTATATTTATTACATGTACCATCATAGTGTGACCGATCTAGGGTGCCGTGACACTTTATCGAGAGCCATAATGTCCTTTCATAACAACACCAAATCTGAATTGCTTTTACATACAGGCTTACTGCTCCCACAAATGAATTCAGAAAAGCAAGCAAATGGTGCCAAACTAATTGTAATCAAATATTGTGAAAGCGCAAGCTAAGGTTTATGACATAGGACTACGTTTATGATTCTGTTAGAAAAGGAATTGATGTAACGGTAAAATTACTTTTCACAACATGATGATGTTGTTGCAGATGAAGTAGGAAGTGTAATTGTGATGAAAGAAGGCTGGGAGACTCGTCTGCAAAAAGAAAACGAGTCCGCAGGACATACTCCGACTCCGCCGTCTCTGACGCTTGACAATATGGCCTACATTGTTTACTCTTCCGGCACAACTGGTAAACCAAAAGGTGAACTATTTGACGAAAATATAACCTACATATTTCTAAAAACAGAACACAACGCTGAGCACTACATGTACATGACTTAGATAATAATAAATGCAATGTGTCATGATTTTCCATAATTTTGACAGCGCAAAGGTCTACAAATATAATTCGGCTGTGATGTATAAAACGAACGAAAAATTACTAAAGAAGACAGACTTTAAAAGTAGTAATTTAAAAAAAAAAAAAAAAAAAATCGGTAAATAATAGAATATATCTCTTTGATCCTTTACTCATACAGCAAAGCTGTAACTGACGACGTTTGAAAGCATATTGTCAAAAAATTGAATAATCTACATAAATGAATGATTAATTATAATTATAAAACAACGAGTTGAAAATATCTTGACAAAAAGACGAAGTTGTTCATCATGAGCAACTTCGTTTTTTGCCACAATGTTTTCAAAAGTCGTCTGCTGAAGAGGCACCCAAAGTAAACTTGCATTTTTGGCTTTCTTTCCTTTTGCACACATTCTGTAATTTCTTGAGAGTCATACAAATGGAATTCATGGTTTGTACTGAATTGTTACAATTGCAGGTATTATGTGTCCACACAGGGGCGCAGTGTTTTCCTATCACTCACGCCACATCATGTACCCATACCAGAGTCATGATAGGGAGGCGTGTAACGTTTTCTTCGTCTGGGAACTTCTGAGACCACTTATTAAAGGTAAGTTGACTTTGTGTTAGGTTTCAGATAAACCATGATGTACTTGTAAAAGGATGATAGTAAATAGCCAATTTATTTTGCCATAGAACGTCTTAGACCGCTCCCTTCTTTTAACCATTTACCACACGAAGACACATTTGATGCAGACAATTTTTGAAAACAGAGTAGCAAAATAAATATTAGAGCAAGATGAGCAATAACTATTTCTTCTTTTTCCACAATGCTTTCAACTTTGTTCAATTATTATATTTTCATTGGAAGGGATTTTCTATATTTTCCCCACGTGTTTTCAAAGTCATTAGCAGCTCTGATATTGTATTTGGGAAAGTGTTAAGGAAACTCTTACACATCTAAAATGCGATACGTCCCCCTCTGAGTACTCAGTTCATATAGACAACTTATTTAATAAATTCAAATAAATATGAACCGTTCCACGAGAAAATCAACATTGTGGATTCAGCGTAAAGTATCGACCCTGATCAGCCTAAGCATGACGTACAGGATAATCCGGACCGACACATTTCGACTTAGGAGTCCTGAAACAGAAATTCCAAAGGAGGCATACTTTACGCAGACTCCACAATGTTGGTTTGCTCGCGGAACGGTTCATATATTTCAATCTATCACACTGGAGACAACATATAGATTGTCTTACATGTAGTTTTTTTTATTTCAGGTATTCCCATGTATATAATACCAACGTCTGTGATCTATGACCCACCATTGCTGTGTGAATTTTTGCACAACAATTCCATAACAAGAATGTTATTCACACCATCTCTATTAGAAGTTGTTTTGAATACCACAGATTTGGCTTTCCATGATCGTCTGCAATATATGAGGTAAGTACAAATCTACAACAGACGACTTTGAAAAAATAACGGCAAACATCTCTCTGAATAAAACAATTTAAAACATTGTGTCAAAAGGAGAAATTGCTGATTATACTTTTGCCACAATGTTTTTAAAAATGGTCTGCTTCAGATGCACCAAAATAAAGGAAGCATTTGCATTTCCTTGTCTCCAATACACGAGATTACAATTTGCCAATTGCCCTGTTTCTAGTGTACAAGTTCACAAGTTGTCTTATACATTTCGCCAAGCACCGGTAGCTCAGTCGGTAGAGACGCGGGCTGTCAATCCAGGGGTTGTGAGTTCGAATCCCGGCTCGGTCAACTTTCTTTCCGACACAAGTCAATGCGAAATTCGTTTTCCACCAATGGGCTAAGTCTATGTGGAAAAGCAGCCAGTTGCTTTGGAAGTTCGGTGTGGGTAGTACTGGTGTGAGAAAACCCAGGAAATGCATGAATAGGTGAACTGGCCGCCGTGATATAACTGAATAATTGTTAAAAACGGCGTTAAACCCCAATCAATCAATCGTATACGTTTCCCTGTTTCTAATGTTGTATGTGGTTGAGAATTAAAAAATCCTGATAGGGATCGAAATTCATGGATTCATTTAAACTCAAACACTTGTATCATATAACAAATATTTCCAATTGTTATTGAACCTTTTTTTATTAAAATATATTCATGTTGACTTTCACTATTCCAGAACCATTGTATTTTGTGGGGAGGTGGTAACAACGTCATTATTCCAGAAATGTAAGGAGCTGTTACCATGGATACAGTTTATTAATTTATACAGTGTATCAGAGTGTCATGATGTGGCATGTATCAATCTGAACGAATATTTTGATAAAAAACAGGTAATTTTAATTAATACTAAATTACCCTTATATAGCTCTCCTTGATTTAAGGACACCTTATACAGCAAACTACTTTTGAAACCAGTGTGGAAAATGTGTTACATATTCAACACAACAATTATCTAACACATAAGAAGCTAGGTGAATATTAAAAAAGAATTTAATGTATAAGACAATGGCTTAATGTTTCCCACTTACACACTCTTTCTGATGCCTCTGCAGACATTTGAAACCACTTTGGCCAAATGAGCAGTTTCTCTTTTGGCCGGAATGTTTTCAAGTCTATTCGGTAATTGTATTTTCAATTATAGAGATTTTCAACATTAATGCCTAAATGTTTCCAAAGTCGCCTGCCGTAGATTTATTGCATGTGAGAATGGGTTCAGATTACTTTCACTATATTGCAGGATGCAATTTTGACAAGAAAGTTCTGTCCAGTTGGCAAGGTGATCCCTGGAGTACAAATTGTGATCATGGACGGTAATATGAAGCCTAAACCAGTTGGTAGTTCAGGAGAGGTAAGACACTCCATGATGAATGGTATTACCTTCGCAACACCGGGAAATTGCCTGTTCGGACCGAATTTTAACTCAGCGGACCGGTTTCAATCTTAAAACTAGTTACAAAATCGGTCCAGATATGTCTATAAATGATAAAATATCACTATACAAGATTTGCTGCAAGATGCAGCAATTGGATGTTAGCGCTGGATTAGCATGTTATGGCTTAAGAAATACTGTTTGATTCGAAAAACACGAAATCCGATTTTAAATATATGATATAAATATATGATAACAAGTTTTTTAGTTAAATACGTAAAACGAATACAAAAATACCTTTTCCCAACGTGTTGACCTCGATTTGTCTGCGCATGCGTGTCCTTTTTCTTCCTTAATACATTCTTAAAATCGCAAAATTTAGCACAATAACTCGTTTTTTCGAGAGTATTTCCATTAACCAGTCTAGTGACGAACTGCTACGGAAATATCCGAGAGCTGAAGGTAAAATACGGCACATGTGCAAGCCCATTGCACCAGTGATAGTTCTAAACACAACCAATATATGCGCTGGTGATGCACCCGCGCACATGCTCGCCAAATGATAGTAATGCCTGGAGCGCGAGGGTAAACAACGTCATGCATCATCATCATCACCCGCGTAATAATACCTACGCTATATATGTCACTTTGTAAACGAGAAAGCCTTCGAGATTGTCATTTACCGTGACGTAACCAGGATTATCGATCCAATTATCTTTGGCAATCGTGTTTACAAACTGATATATAATGCCAGTTATAATCAGAGCTTAATTCACCACTGATGGATGACGGATTTACCCGAGAAAATCCCACTGATAATATAAGGCAGAAGTTTTTTACTTCATTTCATTTGTCTTTCGATACATTGGTGAAAGGGCTCCACGGAATTTACATGCGATGTTCAAAAAGTCAAATGACCGGTGCACCGGCATGGCAACCCGAACAAGGTTGACAAAGAGAACCGGTTCAAATGAAATCCGGTTCATAATTACTCAAATGGGTAAATGTACTTACCGAAAAAATCAATTTCTCTAATTATGTCAGAAATATTTCAGTCATGGTAATTCAAAAACAACAAAGACATTTTTTGTAGTATTTTTTTATTTTTTATTTAGACAAAACAATGTTAACCGAACCGATAAGAGAAATGTATCTTCGGTGCGCCACCAATAATTTTCTAGTAAGTACGGGTCTAACAATTTCAAGTACGAACGCAATGTAAACACAGGCTACATGCGTAGGACATGCGTAGTTATATTCGTCTGCAAATTTTGGAAAATTATGATTTGTAAAGTAGACATTGACATTAACGAGCTATGACACTGTTAACTTATGCAACCATGTATGCAAAGTAATCTGCAATTAACAAGAAATTCGCATATATTTTTTAAACGAGTTCCAATATCATTTTCAACGGACCGATTGAGATTTCAAAATTTCCGGAGCACTGCGTGACTGTAAAGCATGGCTCGTGTATTAACTGTATGTGTATGATCTGAGATATTATTTAAATTTAAACTTATTTATTTTCAATCGATTGCTAAATATGCTTTCAGCTTATATTAATCACTCTCGATGTCTGCTTCCTGGAGATTTAACCAGTATAAACAGGGACGTAGATAAGATGTCCCTGGTATAATCAGAGACATATTTATATGTTTATATGTCTCTGGTATAATATATAATATTAATAACGCCGTTTGTGTGGAAAATCACAAAGGCAGAACCGACTCATCACAGAATTTGAATCAGGGGGACCTTCGAAATGACAGGCTGATGCTCTTACCTCTGCACTAGAGTCTGTCTTTCACATTTTATTAAATCCATGTACGTGGACCGAATGGTAAATTCGGAGTTTGGGTCAACTTTTTTAAACAGATATTTTTTTAACATTAATTTGTTTATATTTATGTCAACAGATATATGTAGGAGGACCAACACTTGCCAAAGGCTATTTGAACAGACCTGAGGTGCAGGCTAAGAGGTTCATACAAAGACCTGACAGTGTGCCCAGTTCATATGGTGATATACTGTATAAAAGTGGTGACTGGGGCTACATGTTATCTGATGGTAGTCTAGAGATATGTGGTCGATGTGATTCTATGGTCAAGATCAGAGGGTATTCTATAGAAACACAGGTATAGTGAATTACCTTAAGTGCTCGACTGTAAGGCGCTCTCAACAATAAGATGCTCCCCTTACTTTGAGCTCTAAAATCTAGGGTTTTATGCTTGACTCTCTAATAATATGCAGATTTCTGAGAGTTATATTAACCCTTTCCCTCATATAGACGCTTTCTGACACCTCTGCAGCAGAAAGCTTTTTAAAAACATAGTGACAAAAGAAGAAATTGCACAAAACGTGCAATTTCTCCTTTTGCCACAATGTTTTCCACTTTTTGTCATAGGTTATCCGTTCAATTATGGAGATTTTCTATGTTTTGACAAAATACGTTCAAAGTCGTCTGCTGCAGAATTTGTGTATGAGGGAAAGGGTTAAGTCTTCACATTTTTTATGACGAAAGAAAAACAGCTACCGGTAATCTGCAGCAGGTGACTTTATTCTATGGTCAAGAAAAAAGGGTATTCTATAGAAACCTAGGTTGAGTAAATTAACCTTTCCCCACATACACTGGACAATAAGATGCTCCCCTGACTTTGAGGTCTCAAATTAAGGGTTTAATGCTTGACTCTCTAATAAGACTCAGTTAGATTTCTGATTTTTTTTTAGCAATTTCTCCTTTTGCCACAACGTTAATTAATTGAGAGAATTATTATTGAATTGAAGTTTAAAACATTGTGGCAAGTTTGAGTCCTCTGCAGTATGCAAGTGGGAAAGGGTTGATCAGTCTCACTGCCCTATTTCTCGATTCTCAACCAGTACTTATGCTGATGTGTGTGTTGGGAATCAAACCCAAGATCGTTGGATCACACAGTTCATTGTTTTTTGAAGGCTGTGGAAGTTGCTTTGATGGAACTACCAATGGTTCATAGCTGTGTTGTTCTAGTAAAAGGAGAAGAAGGAGAGGACAAATTCCTTGTGACCTATATAGTACCAGAGGGGAAAACAACAAAGAAAGCCATTCGAGAGGAACTCAAGAAGAGATTGCCTTTCTATATGATACCTTCATATTTTGTTTTACTTTCAAAGTAAGTTGGGGGAGTTTTCATAAGTCTTAACACTTTTCCATGTACAGATTATTTCTGACGCCTCTGTACAGACTTCTTTGGAAGACATTGTGGCAAAATGAGCAATTTTCCAATTGGCCACAATTTTAATCTCTATTCAACAATTATATTTTCATTTACAGGTAATTTCCATATATTTGCCTAGATGTTTTCAAAGTCATCTGCTGCAGATATTTTAGGGAAATGGTTAAGTGAAGGCTGTCAAAGTAAGGTATTCTATGTGTAAACTTATAAAGCCTAATTTAAAAATTGGGCATGTATATTTTATTGTAATTCATTGCACATTTATTATCAAAAATAAGTTAAACCCTTTCCCACACGAAACGAATCTGTAGCGTACGAATTTGAAAACATTTGTCAAAATTATGAAAACTATCTTTAAATGAAACCAATTCATTTAATCCTTTCACTCATTCAGACCGTTTTTGACTCCTCTGCAGCAGACGACTTTTGAAAACATTGAGGCAAAAGAAGAAATTTGCTCATAATGTGCAATTTCAATTTTTGCCACAATGATTTCAACTCTTAACTCTTTCCCTCATATAGACGCTTTCTGACGCCTCTGCAGCAGACGGCTATTTGAAAACATAGTGACAAAAGAAGAAATTGCACAAAACGTGCAATTTCTCCTTTTGCCACAATGTTTTCCACTTAAAGTCATAGGTTATCCATTCAATTATAGAGATTTTCTACTTTTTTACAAAATACTTTCAAAGTCGTCTGCTGCAGAATTGTCGTATGAGGGAAAGGGTTAATACCTGATATGGTCTTGTTTAGTCATCTGTTTCAAAAACATTTGAGGACAAATTTATAGATGGAAGTATAAAGTGGTTACATTTGTTGGAAAAAGAAGAATTGCTCCCTTGAGCAAATTCTCCTCTATCCACAATATTTTCAGAAGTCAATTGCTGCAGTTGGGCCCATTTTTTATACGCCGCCATATTGGCGTCATCTTCTCCGTCTGTCCGTCCGTCCGTACGTTCGTACGTCCATTTCTTGTGAACGCAACTCCTCCTACGTTTCTGACCGTATCTTTTTAAAACTTGGTCAATGTCATAACTATAATGGGTAGATGTGCATGAAGCGGTGATTTTCCGGTACATTGATTTTTGCAAGATTTATTTCCCTTGTAACTTAGTCTCTGTAGCTGATTGATATTGCAGCCTTGTGAACGCAACTCCTCCTATGTTTCTGACTGAATCTTTTCAAAACTTGGTTAATGTCATTACTATAAAGGGTAGATGTGCATGAAGCGGCGATTTTCCAGTTCATTGATTTTTGCAAGATTTTTGTCCCTTGAAACTTAGTCTCTGTAGCTGATTGATATTGCAGCCTTGTGAACGCAACTCTTTCTATGTTTCTGACCGAATCTTTTCAAAACTTGGTCAATGTCATGACTATAATGGGTAGATGTGCATGAAGAGGCGATTTTCCGGTTCATTGATTTTTGCAAGATTTATGTCCCTTGTAACTTAGTCTCTGTAGCTGATTGATATTGCAGCCTTGTGAACGCAACTCTTCCTACGTTTCTGACTGAATCTTTTCAAAACTTAGTCAATATCATAACTATAATGGATAGATGTGCATGAAGCGGGGATTTTCCGGTTCAGCGATTTTTGCAATAGTTATACCTTTCGAAACTTGGTCTCTATAGCATATTCACTTGAGAACGCAACTCAAGTTTCCAAACAGGTAGAAGTGCATAAAGCAGGGATTATCCGGTAGAGTGATTTTTGCAAGAGTTATGCTCAGAAGGAAAAAAGGATACATATCGACACTGCCATTTGACCTACTTTCATATCGGAAGCCTCTATAGGGTTCTATCTATATGTATCCTATTTTCTTCCTGACTGAAATAACCTGTTGAATGGGACATTAAGCTCCAACAATCCAATCCAATACTTTGTTTGCTGTTTCTATTCCATTAAATGATTGTTTTACCATAATGGTAGTTTTGTGATTTTATTTCGGTTCGGCCATTTTGATAGAGATTCCAATGGTAGTTTTGTGATGCATGTTAAAAGCAATAATTAAAAGGACCAATCTTGATCTTTATATTTTGTGGCGGCGTATATTGTGGCGGCACTGGCACTCTTGTTGGCATTGGAGAAATGTTGCAAAGTTAAACTAACTTTTATTTCCAGAATTCCAGTGGTTGTTGCTTCTGGTAAACTTGACAAGGCTGCATTACCTCCTTTTGATCAGCAAACCGATGATGCCATCATCAATGAGGGCAAGCCTACAACAACGACAGAGGTAGCGTTGGCAAAGATTTGGAACAAAGTATTGCAACTGAGGGATGCAGATATAACTGAGAGTTTCTTTGACCTTGGCGGGTAAGACAAAATTAAAACGTTCACCCCTTCCCACTTGTAGGTGCATTCCTATGCATCTGCAGCAGATGAATTAACCCTTTCCCTCATATAGACGCTTTCTGACGCCTCTGCAGCAGACGTCTTTTTGAAACCATAGTGACAAAAGAAGAAATTGCACAAAACGTGCAATTTCTCCTTTTTCCACAATGTTTTCCACCTTTTGTCATAGGTTATCCATTCAATTATGGAGATTTTCTATGTTTTGACAAAATACGTTCTAAGTCGTCTGCTGCAGAATTGTTGTATGAGGGAAAGGGTTAAATTGAAAACATGACAAAAGGTTAAATTTATCAAAACATGCAAATTTATCTTGTGCCACTATGTTTTCAACTTTTTCAGTAATTATTCTTTCATTTTTATAGATTTTCAATATTTCCGCGTGATTGCTTTCAAAGTCGTCTGCTTCAGATTTGTCGTATGTGGGAAATTTAGAGTCAATGTAGGTTTATGTATGACCTTTCTTGGCACAGAGACACACAGAAAGGGATCAAGTCTCCAGTCCATCCTCTGTCTGTCTGTCTTTCACTACTTACTTACTACCAAGCATGCCTAGTTGATGTGTAGGTCTGCAACAAATGAACTCCGCTGCTGTATGTCCTTCCTAACTGATCCCCTAGTATTGTTGATGTTCTTTTGTTACCAAACTACAGTGCAGCGTTTTGTACTTTTTTGTAATTACCTTCTGTTATCAAACGTATGCCTATTTGTGGCTGACTCTTTTCAAAGACCAAACCTTTTTACACATTTTTATTTACTGACATATTGGCAGGCGCCATATGTGTTCCTTCAAATTTCTTATTTCTGTTATCCAGCATAACAAATTATTTGTCATGAAAAGGTGGTACCCATATGTTTTGATAGTGTTGGTCACTGTGGATTGAGAAATGGAAACTGAAAATTTGAAGAAGATTTTTGACTTCAAAGTTAAATGATATCTGATTTCAGAAATTGTGTAACTTTGGGGAATTATAATGATAGTTAGCTTGATTGTGGAATATGGATGGTCGATCATGATCAAAGACTTTTGTTTATTTGAAGGCACTCCCTTCTAGCAGCAGAGCTCATCAACCAAGTGAAGTCCAGCTTGTGTGTGATGTTAACAGTACAGGACCTGTTCTTTTATCCAACAATATTACAATTGAGTAACCTCGTAGATGCCAAATTGAACAAAACTGCCACCAAGCCTGTTGCCACGGAAACAAGCATTGACCTCCAGCAGGAAATCATAAATTATGACTCGGTCAATGTGAAGTAAGTGTTCTTTTTGTTTTAATGTCAAAGAATTGGGGGTTGAAGGTTAAGTTTTCCCTTTGTTACATGTAGATGCATAATGAGCAAGTTTTTCAAAATCTTATTATGTCTCCCCCTAATGATTGAAATGCATTATATATATCGATGAACATACATTTAAGGTCCTCTAACCACAGTTTAGCTATAGAAAGAGGATGCCATGACAATATTGAGAAAATGTTTAGAGTTTGTACTTATTGTTTAAATACATTTGCATTTGAAGAGAGACTTATTTGAATACAACTTCTAATAACTGATAATTAAGAATACTTCAAATGAACAAATCATTTAATAGAACATATTAAATTGCATTAATTAGGATGAAATAGGTGCATATATATGACACTAATATAATTCATAAAGTATGCTACTTGGTAAATAACTATTTACATATCTACATTTATTGTCCGTATTAAGAATTGTTGTCAAATTTATGTATATTGTGAGCTGCTCTGAAGCATTAATTTGTATGTAATTTATATTTATTGTGGGCCGGAGGCCTTATATTACAATACAAGCATATTGTATTGTATAGGTTAATTGAATGATGATATTTTTATCATTTTCTCTTATTTATATTCAGATATGCAACATTCTTCTTTAATATGTTTTAATCAAAACAACACTTGGTTTGTCAGTGGGGAACACATGGCAGTTGGGATAAATAGATAACAAGATGTTCAGGTGTATTTTTGTCAAATCAAACATTCAGATCTGCAACAGTCTGCTTTAATGACAGCTGGGATAACTAGATAACAACACATTCAATGCCAATTTCATTTATATTTCATACTTAAGTTGGCTTTTAACATTTCTCTCAAACTTACTCTCAGGAAGAATGTAAAACTGAACGGACAGGGGCGATGTTCTTAAAACAATAACCACTAATATTGTGCATCTTATGCAATACATACATGTCCACTATTGTCTACAGATTAATAGGCAAAACTTCAAAGTCACTGTTGCTTCATCTCAAGTCCAAAACTACAAAATTCATCTCCTTCATTTCTTTTTCTTTCCCTCCCCTACGACCACACAAATGGGTAGACAAGCGCTTTTTCAAAAAAGCAATCTCTAGTTTACTTTAATATATAGCGATTTTCAATAATTTGACCAAAGTGATTTTAGCTCACCTATGCACGAAGTGCAAGGTGAGCTATTGTGATTACATTTTGTCCGGCGTGTGTCCGGCGTGTGGCTTCAATATGTGTGCTTCTTAACACTCTACAGGCTACATTTTACATCCAATCTTCATGAAAGTTTATCAGAACATTCATCTCCATCAAATCTTGGACAAGTACGAAACTGGGCCATATGAGGTAAAAAACTAGGTCACTAGGTCAAATTGAAGTGAAATCTTGTTAAAACTCTGCAGGCCACATTTTCAACATGGGCATGTTGAAACTTTATCAAAATGTTTGTCTTGATGATATGTAGGTCAAGTTTGAATATGGGTCATATATTGGGTCAGAAACTAGGTCACTAGGCCAAATTGAAGGAAAATCTTGTTAACTCTGCAGAAGACGCTTTTTTTGCTACAGCAACTTGACATTTGATGAAAATGTTTATCTAAATGATATCTAAGTGAAGTTCGAATATGGGACATGTAGGGTCAAAAATCTAGGTCACTATGCCAAATTGAAGGGAAATCTTGTTAACGCTTTGGATGCTGCATATTTTGTCAGAATGTTTGTCTGAATTATATTTAGGTCAAGCTCGAATATGGGTCATATTGGGTCAGAAACAAGGTCAATAAAGGAAAATATTGTTCAAACTCCAAAGGACGCATTTTTACTTTGAGCAAGTTGAAACTTTGTCAGAATGTTGTCTTGATGATATCTAGTCCATGTTGGAATATGGGTCATATCAGGTAAAAAAAATATGGATCACTAGGCCAAATGAAGGAAAATCTTGTTAACACTGTTGAGGTTGCTTTCAGAATAATTGTCTTGCTGTGTTTTGCATTGCAGTACATTGTATAACTCTTGTTAAAGTTATCTGTGACAGATTTGCTGTATTATTGATAGAAAATCAACTTGGCAGCACAAATGTGGAAAAAGATTCTTTAAATGAAAGTTTAATTATTAAATTGAGTTGAAAACATTGTATAAAAATGGGAAATTGCTCGGTTTGAGCAATTTCTCATTTTGGCACTTTGTTTTCAAAAAGCTGTCTGCTGCAGAGGCGTCAGAAAGCGTCAATATGTGGGAAAGGGTTAATTAAGCCACAATCAGTCCATACCAAATACTTAACCAATGTTCATGTATGATAAAAGATGCAGCAGATGACTTTGGAATACATTGAATCAATCAAAGAAATTGCTCCTGGTGATCAATATCTCCCTTTGCCACAATGTTTTCAACCCTAATTAATAGTGTTGATAGTATTGTAACAAAAGGAGTACCTGCTCATTAAGAGCAAATCCCCCTTATTCACAAAATTTTCAAACTTTGTCTGCTGCAGAGGCCTCAGAAAACGTCTGTATGTTGAAAAGGGCTAACCTAAATAGTAACAGAGAAAAGTCATTGAGGGCTCATTGCTTTTTATTTCAATCGTATAAAAACTTTATCAAATCTTCATTTCAGCATTGATATGCAATTGCGAGCATTCTGGAGAACTTTTGCATTTTACAATGAAAGGAGATTTGAAAAGGGGCGTGTACTTCTGACTGGTTCCACAGGATTCCTTGGTGCCTTCATTCTCAGAGAACTGCTACTACAGACCAAGGTTAGATTATTTTATTAACTTGATAATTCAAAGAATGGGAAATTCTTGTACAATGATTTGTGATTAATCTTTTCAATGATGATTTTTTTAAAATAGACGTGTCCAGGTTTTGCATTTTAAAAGAATCCATAGCCAATTTTATGGATATCAAGATAAAATGTTGAGTTGAGCAGCCAAAGGTATAAAGCCTGTCTCTTTGCCCTTTCCCTCATATAGACGCTATCTGAGGCCTCTTCAGCAGACAGCTTTTTGAAAACATGGCGACAAAAAAAGAAATTGCTCAAAACAAGCAATTCTCCTTTAGTCACAATGTTTTCAACTCTATTCAACTATTGTATTTTCATGTAAAGGGAATTTTTCAAAAAAAATCTGGTATGTTTTCAAAGTCACTGCTGCAGATTTGTTGCATGTGGGAAAGGGTTGGAATAGTCAAAGCGTTAAGTCAAAGGTTAGCCTTTTTATTTTGTTGAACTTATTGCGGGGAATGAAAGTTAATGTTTAAGAGAAAAATAGGAAATTGTATTATTGTTTACCCTTTCACACATACAACAAATCTGCAGCAGACGACTTTGAAAACTTCTAGACAGAAATTTGGAGAATCTACAAAAAAAAATACGTCTACATGTTTTTCTTTAAGTATTAGTTAGCCATTTAAATCTTCCATGGAAGCGTCAAACAAAAGCTGCTTCCATTAGTTTTAATGTTAAAAGATTCTTCAATCTGAAATGAAATCTATTTAAGCAAAAATGAAGTTGTTTGCCCTTAAACAATTTCTTTTGTAATTATATTTCCAGATATTTATCTTCTGTTTGGTACGGCCACACCCAAATGCTTCCCCAGAAAACAAAATCCGCAATGTGATGGTCAAATATGGATTTCTTGCACTGCCCAATAAAACACCAACAGATCAACAGAGGCAAATGGAACAAATGTTTATTAAAAGGGTTATGCCCATAAAAGGTAAATAAATTATGTAAAGTTTTTGGTACAAACTCAACAAAAAACCTTACTTGAAAATAAAGCTCCCGTTGCCATGATCTAACATATGTGTGGTAACTTCAGAACCACCTCAGTGGTGTAGTGGCATAGTGTCCGCCTCAGGTGCAGGAGGCTCAATTCCCGGCAAGAGTCATACCAAAGCATTCAAAAAGGGTTGTAGGCTAGCGCTCAGGAATGTGGGGTTAGTATTATAACTGACTAGCTGGTGACAGGATAAAATGACCAGTACTATTGGTTACTTACCCAGGAAATGCCATGATATATCTGAAAAAATGTTGAAAGCGTTGTTAACACAAATCAATCATGTAACTTCAGTTTAAAAACATTACTTTTCATGTTATTAAATTCTCTTTATAAATCAAAGAAAAATAGTTTGGCTATTTTGATACCCTTGGTATTGCCGTCGTTGTTGTTGTCACAAAATTTTAACCTTACCTCATAATTAAAAAAACATTCAACATTTTCAAATGAAACTTGTAACACATGTTCCTTGGAACAATACACATGTCTGTACCAAGTCACATAACTCTAGCTTTTAAAAATTATTCAGTAATGCCCCTTTTTCGACTTAGAAAAAAACAGACGAGCGTTGGCGTTTGCTCCGCGTCACTCTTTGTTATTGATTTCGACATGCTAAAAATACAGGACATTTAAACAGCTTTTTTACTGAACAAGCACTTGTAGCAATGTGGTAGAGTGCTTGCCTTTTGATGTAGATGGTTTAAGGATTATACCATGGGTAGAACTCATCCGTTATAAACTAAAGCAAATGTAAAACAGGCCTAATTTGTTATAATTACTAGTCACAGGAAACCAGGCCTAATTTATTATAAATGAGAGCAGGCAAAGGAAAACAGGTCTAGATATTAGATGTTTAACCCTTTCCAACTTTCAGACGCTCTCTGATGCCTCTGCAGCAGATGACTTTTGAAAACATTATGGCAAAAGAAGAAATAGCGCATGATGAGCATATTCACCATTTGCCACAATGTTTTCAAATTTATTCAATAATTGTTCTTCCTTTTATAAAGAGTTACCATATTTTTAACTTCATGGTTTTGATTTGTTGTATGTTAGATAATTGATTGATTTATTGATTGATTGATTGGGGGTAAATGCCATTTTCAATAATTTTTCAGTCATATCATGGCGGGCAGTTCACCTACTCATGTGTTTCCTAGCTTTCTCACACCAGTACTCGATACAGCATACTTTCCAAGCAACTGGCTGCTTATTACATATTGACTGTAAGCCCATTGGGTTGAGATAAATGACATTTAAATTTACAGGTGATGTGGCCTTGTTGAACCTTGGTGTGTCAGATGAGGACTACGCCTACTTGTACACCGATATTGATATGATCATACATGCTGCAGCCAGCGTTAATCTCGTCTATCCTTACAAAGTAAGTTTCATCATTGATATTGATATGGTCATACATGCTGCAGCCAGCGTTAATCTCATCTATCCTTACAAAGTAAGTTTCATCATTGATATTGATATGGTCATACATGCTGCAGCCAGCGTTAATCTCATCTATCCTTACAAAGTAAGTTTCATCATTGATATTGATATGGTCATACATGCTGCAGCCAGCGTTAATCTCGTTTATCCTAACAAAGTAAGTTTCATCATTGATATTGATATGGTCATACATGCTGCAGCCAGCGTTAATCTCGTTTATCCTAACAAAGTAAGTTTCATCATTGATATTGATATGGTCATACATGCTGCAGCCAGTGTTAATCTCGTCTATCCTTACAAAGTAAGTTTCATCATTGATATTGATATAGTCATACATGCTGCAGCCAGCGTTAATCTTGTCTATCCTTACAAAGTAAGTTTCATCATTGATATTGATATAGTCCTACAACATGCTGCAGCCAGCGTTAATCTCGTCTATCCTTACAAAGTATTTAGTTTCATCATTGATATTGATATGGTCATACATGCTGCAGCCAGCGTTAATCTCGTCTATCCTTACAAAGTAAGTTTCATCATTGATATCAATATGGTCATATATGCTGCAGCCAGCGTTCATCTTGTCTATCCTAACAAAGTAAGTTTCATCATTGATATTGATATGGTCAAACATGATGCAGCCAGCGTTAATCTCGACTATCCTTACAAAGTAAGTTGTTATTAAGCAAATTTATGATAACCCTTTCCAACATACAACAAACATGCCGCAGCAAGCGTTCATCTCGTCTATCCTTACAAAGTAAGTTTTATCATATCCTAGTTGTATAGCCAATTTTTGATAACCTTTTCCAACTTACAATAAACAGGCAGTAGACGGTTTTGAAAACAGCTAGGCAAATCTTTGGAAAATAATCTTTTGTAAACATTGTAACAATTAAATGGAGAAATTGCTCATTACAAGTCTCTTCTCCTTTAGCCACAATGTATCCAAATTTGTCTTCTGAAAGTATCTCTGCAAAAAATATAGAAAATTTCTATGAATAGAAGTATGATTATTGAATGGAGTTTAAAACATTGTGCCAAAATGTGAAACTGCTAATTATGAATATATTCTCTGTTTGTTACAACGTTTTCAAAAGGCAAACGACTGTGGAGAAGATTTAAATTAAAAGAATACATACTTTACAATAATGGTAGTGATGGCTTACCCTCCTTAGCTCTCAAGATAATGGGTTAGCATTACACCTAACACGCTGGTCAGGGGTGTAGCTTTGCAATAATCAATGTGTAGGCCCTCTCATGAGAAAATCAACATTGTGGACTCTGCGTAAAGTATCGACCCGTATCAGCCTAAGCATGCCACACAGGCCTACCCAGATAGACACTTTTAGCCTCCTGTGGATTTTCTGTTTCAGAAATAACTACTCTATACATCTATCCCCCTAAGACGGAATGTGTCGGCCGGATCAGTCTGCGCGGACAGACAGACAGATGTCTATCGCCACAGCTGCATTTTGGGGCATTTTGAGAAAAAATGTGTAGACACGTGCCTGCAGTGCCTTAAGGGAGCTACGCCCCTGCTGGTGTCAGGCTAAATGACCAAGTAGTACCAGGAAATGCAATGATATAACTGGAAATATGTTGAAAGCAAGAAATCACCATATATAACTAATAGATTAGAACTAAAAATTAATAACTACCGGTACTGTGCTCTTCCAAAAAGTGTATGTTTTCTTTTTTCCTTTTCGAAATTCATGTCATTGTGTTAAACTGTATGTTGCTTTAAACATGTATGTATGTTTTATGCAATAACAGTTTTTGTATTGTAATTCAAGAATTAAAAGATTTACATGAATTAGTAAAAAAAAATATCATGATATTTGTATCATTTCACTGTAAACAGGCTTTGAGTGGACCAAATGTAATGGGCACTGCCAACATTATACAGTTTGCCTGCAAAGGAAAGATCAAACCAATTCACTATATCAGGTAAGTGACTCTTCCAAATCTTCACATTTTAGTTCACCAAACCTTTTCCCATGTCGAGTCCCATTAGATCAGTTGATAACGACTATAGCTGTCAATCCAGGGGTCGTGAGTTTGAACCCCAGCTCGGCCAACATTCTTTCCAACACTTGATAAAAGGCATTAGTCTTCTTCCACCAATGGGCTAACAGTCTATGTGGGAAAGCAGCCAGTTGCTTGGAAAGAATGTTGTGTGGAGTACTGGTATGAGAAAGCCAGGAAACACATGAGTAGGTGAAACTGGTCACCGTGATATGACTGAAAAGTTGTTAAAAACGGCATTTTAACCCCAATCAATCATTCAACCAAAACTTTTCCCATATACAAGAAAATCTGCAGCAGACGAAATAGAAAACAACGAGGCAAAAATATGAGAAAAGTGTTTAGACATGCATATATTTTTAGGGGGCATGAAGCAACTTTTGTATTATGAAAAGATGCAGATCAAGTTTGAATTTGGTTTCTTTCATTTTATTCTAAGCAGAGTTATTACCGTTAGAATTGAAAATTTCATGGTTATCTATAAATTGCCAAATATAGGGTTTGGGTATCAGTTTGAATAATAACTCCTTACCTCATACAAAGTCTTAACCCTTTCCCACATACAGATGCTTTCTGATGCATCTGCAGCAGATGATTTTGAAAACATTGTGACAAAAGGAAAAATTGCTACGATCAATTTCTCCTTTTGAAAAAATGTTTTCAATTAATTTCAGTAATTATACCTACATTTATAAATATTCTCTATCGTTATGCTTAGATGTGTTTTATGTGGTCTGCTGCAGATTTTTTATATCTGAAAAAGGGTTAACCCTTTCCCTGATACGACAATTCTGCAGCAGACGACTGAGCATATTTTGTCAAAAGATAGAAAATATCTATAATTGAATGGATAACCTATGACTAAAAGTGGAAAACATTGTGGCAATAGGAGAAATTGCTTGTTTTGAGCAATTTCTTCTTTTGTCACTATGTTTTCAAAAAGCTGTCTGCTGCAGAGGCGTCAGAAAGCATCTATATGAGGGAAAGGGTTAAGAGTCTTCAGCTTCATGATGGGCTCTTCTTTCATAACAGTGTCGAAAATTGAACACTGCAAATCATGACCACTTTATTGACCAAAAGGATTATTGAGCAACAAATCTGCAGCAGACGACTTTGAAAACATAGTGACAAAAAACCTGAAAAATCTCCATAAAAGATAGCTCAATTGTTAAATTAAGTTGAAAACATTGTGGCCAAAGGAGAAATTGCTCAGCAATATCACCTTTGGCCACAATGTTTTCAAAAGTTGTTTGCTTTGGCCACAATGTCTTCAAAATACGACTGCAGGTGGGAAAGGGTTATTAAAGACTTGCCTGCATACCCATACTAAAGATCAAAATGGTTATACAGCTTTACAGAGGTTTCTTGAAACTTTCTATGACTAATTTGCTAACTATGCAGAGCCAGACCAGGATGCACTGGCTGATCTTGATCTATACTAGTCACAAATTTACTGTTGGTTTTCTAAGAGCACTATAAGAGCACCGCTCAATTATTGTTATATCGAATGTTATATAAACACAGCACCGATGCAGTGTTTCCAGATGGCCTGAAGGACTGTCATGAAGAGGATGATGCAAGCTCATACTCTACCAAGTTGCATGATGGGTACTCCCAAACCAAATGGGTTGCCGAACAACTTATCAGGAAGGCTGGTCAAAGAGGACTTCCAGTGACCATACATAGGTTAGGTAATAATATGTTTTCTTTATGTCTTTGGTTATTTGCATTTACAATGTATTTAAGTTTCTTTAAAAATGTTTACCTGATATGTTATTTACAGTTTCCCACATACAAGACATCTGCAGCAGACGACTTTGAACATATTTTGTCGAAAAATGGAAAATCTCTATAATTGAATGACTAAAAGTGGGAAATATTGTGGCACCATGAGCAATTTCTTCTTTTGCCGCTATGTTTTCAAAAGGGAAAGAGTTGAACACATGGTAGGAAAAGAAGAAAAAGCTCATTATGAGAATGAGGAATTCTCCTTTTGTTTTAAAAAATGTGCCTGCTAGACTTCAAAAGTGGTGTTGTTAAGGAAAATTTCTCCATGACATTCAAAAAAAAAAAAAAAATATTTTAACCTCCAGTCCTAAAAACTAATGACAAATGTGGATTATTTTTTCATCTAAATTTCAAAAGGTTATTTGTGATTGGAAAATATTCATATTTATGCCTTATAAAGCTGTAGATCTAATAATGTTTCTCAGGTAACATGTCCGGAGACAGTTTGACTGCCAAATGGAATGCCCAAGACTTCACGCTGCTGATACTACAAGCCTGTGTCAAACTGGGCAAAGCCCCGGATGTGGACTGGCTCATGGAGATGACACCTGTCGACTTTGCTGCAAAGTTCATTGTGAAAATGACAAAAAGATCCACACTGTGTTTGGGAAAAACTTTTCATGTGATAAATGATAAACCTCTACAGTCCAGGTATGTACATCTTCGCAAGCCAAGGGTGATTTGTCAAGGGCATTACCATAATTAAGGGAATGCTGATGCCTTTGCTAGAAAAGATGAGGTTTGTATTATGACAGATTAAAGGGACTGAATCCCATATGAGAAAAAAGCGAAAAAAAAAGAAAATTGTTAAAAATTGCTATTACCTTGATGTTTTTGCATGTAAGGCATTGAGATTTGCTGACTGATGTACTACAATATAATGCACACTATTAATATTGCGGAGATTTTTCGTTATTTTGCGTTGTAAAATCTACTGGGTTAGTAACCCAGTAAATCTAAATATATCGCTGTATATTTATCACATGATCACTAAAACCGAATTGACAATCTCCTTCGCAGAGTTGTCGTTCCTTACACTCACGCATACATGAATGTAATGAGTCGATAGTGTTAGAGAATGCCGAATTGAATCCACAAATTCAAATGAGCAAGAGGAAATTCCACAGTATTCTTAAACGGGAAAACACGGAGCGGACGTTTTTTTAACTGCTTATTTCCTATGAAATAATGAAAAACAAGACTTGTACGACCTTCTACAACATTCCGTTACATTTATATCGACGTATTGTGGATTAATTAGAATAAGTATAAAATATAAAGATTTTGGACCATTATGGTGTTCAGTCCCTTTAAGATAAATATGTAACTTAGAATAGCACATTTTTATAACCTCCCCTAACCTATGGCAAAGGTCAAGGTCACAGTTTATATAATGTGTCTGCATGAGAGGTACTTTATAGCACTTCAATGTGTGGGTTGAATTCCTTTATACTTCATCCAAAGGTTTGGTGTCAAGGGAGCTTGGACAAGTTTGTGCTTAAACTGACCTAGGTCAAAGGTAAAGGTCACAGTTGCTATAGTACATCTATACAAATACACATCATTGCTCTTGCAGTTTTGTTAGTTGATTGAATTCCTTCATATTTCAATCAAAGATTCAGTGTGGATGGAGCTTGGACACAATCACTTTTCATCAACCTAAGACAAAGGTCAAGGTCAAAGTTGTTATCTTTACGAAATGATATAATTGTTCTAGCACTTTTGTTTTGGGGCAGTATTCAATCATACATCACACAAAGATTCATTCAGTCTGGTGTGTGGACTACTGATGTGAGACAGCCAGAAAACATATTGGTAGGTGAACTGGATGTCGTGATAGGACTGAAATAATAATGAAAATGGTGTTTAACCCAAATCAATACAGTCAAACCTGTGCTAAAGGCCACCTTTATTTAGCAACACCCTTTCTATGGCAACCTTACAATTAATTTCCTAATTACCCATTTTCTGCATAAATGACCCTATAATGAAAGACCACCTGTGAACAAAGACCAGATTATTGTCTTCCCAATGGTGGTCTTTAAACATGGGTTTGACTATATATTGTTTTCCAGATGGGTATTTGAGTGGATGAATGGGCATGGATTTCCCATAAAATTGGTCTCTTTTGAAGAATGGAGGAACTGGTATGTATGTTTAAACCATCATCTTATTATCAATGCTGTTGTCAAAGGGATATAAGCCCTTCCTTGGGAAAAGGTACAAGTTGTTATTTCTGAACATTGAATATTCAGAGCAGCGTGTTCTAAAGGTACAAGCAGGGACTACAATTACAGGGGAAGGAAACAAGTGAGATTTAGCTATTGAGCACTTTATCATAAGCTGTTGTTCTAATCGATAAATTATCAATCGATATTCTGCCTTACCTGTACACGGTGTATCTACCTGCTTAGCGAGGTTTATTGATGATTGCCTGACTCCAGACTCCAAGATTGTTCTCAACTAACTTTATGTCACTTTTTCCACTTGATTATGGACTTCATGCAAGATTGTTGCTTTCTATATCTTGGTTTTAGCCTTATCCTGCTCTAGTTTAACCCTTTCCCTCATATAGACGCTTTCTGACGCCTCTGCAGCAGACAGCTTTTTAAAAACATAGTGACAAAAGAAGAAATTGCTCAGAACGAGCAATTTCTCCTTTTGCCACAATGTTTTCCACTTTAAGTCATAGGTTATCCATTCAATTATAGAGATTTTCTACTTTTTGACAAAATAATGAGACGATTCTTTTAAGTACCCACAACATAGGGTTTGGTTTGATAATAAGAGAGATATCATTGGGAAAAGAGCTGTAAACCCCTGCTAATCTGGACCTCTGAATACATGGATGAACATCTTGAACAACTGTTATATTGTGCAATTGATTGTATCATCAATTCTGATTTTAGTGTTTTGGACACAACCAGAGAGAACAATGGTCTATTGCATGGTATTCTAGAATCATATATCAAGTAAGTATTGTACTATCTTAACTTTCTTAACCCTTTACTACTTGCAGATGATATGACGATATGAAGAAGTCAACATTTGTAAACATTTAGACAAATTCAGATAAATTGCTCATAAGGCAATTTCTCCTTTTGCCATATATAGCATTTTCAATTCTTCAATTATAGAGATTTTCTATATTTTGACAAAATATGTTCTATATTTTGACAAAATATGTTCATAGTCGTCTGCTGCAGAATTGTAGTATGAGGGAAAGCGTTAAATAAAAAGATTTTCAAAGTTGTCTCACGCTGCTGCAGATTTGTTTTTAGCTCACCTGAGCTTTGCTCAAGGTGAGTTATTGTGATCGCCCTTGTCCGGCGTCCGGCGTCCGTCGTGCGTCGTCCGTCGTCCATCGTGCGTCAACTTCTTCTCCTCAGTAACCGGTGGGTCAATTGGGATGAAACTTCACAGAAAGCATCCTCTCAATGATTTCAACAGATTTCCTTCAAATTTTTGGGATCCATGCAGAATTCTGGTTTCCATGGCAACGAAATGAAAAAAACTTCAAAATTCTTCTTCTCCCAAACTGGTTGGCAGATTTTCAAATAATTTTGTAGAAATGTTCCTTGGATGACCATCTGTCAGATTCCTTCAAGCCATGTTGATTGGTCGAAAAACATGGCCGCCAGGGGGGCGGGGCTATTTTGCCTTATATGGCTATAGTGAAAACTTAAAAAATCTTCTTCTCCAAAAGTGTCGGGCCGATTTTAAAATAATTTTGTAGAAATGTTCCTTGGATGACCTTCTGTCAGATTCCTTCAAGCCAAGTTGATTGGTGAAAAAACATGGCCGCCAGGAGGGCGGGGCTATTTTGCCTTATATGGCTATAGTGAAAACTTAAAAAATCTTCTTCTCCGAAAGTGTCAGGCCAATTTTCAAATAATTTTGTAGAAATGTTCCTTGGATGACCCTCTATCAGATTCCTTCAAGCCAAGTTGATAGTCGAAAAACATGGCCGCCAGGGGGGGGCGGGGCTATTTTGCCTTATATGGCTATAGTGAAAACTTAAAAAATCTTCTTCTCCCAAACTGGTTGGCAGATTTTCAAATAATTTTGTAGAAATGTTCCTTGGATGACCCTCTGTCAGATTCCTTCAAGCCATGTTGATTGGTCGAAAAACATGGCCGCCAGGGGGTGTGGGGCTATTTTGCCTTATATGGCTATAGTGAAAACTTAAAAAATCTTCCTCTCCAAAAGTGTGAGGCCGATTTTCAAATAATTTTGTAGAAATGTTCCTTGGATGACCCTCTATCAGATTCCTTCAAGCCAAGTTGATTGGTCGAAAAACATGGCCGCCAGGGGGGCGGGGCTATTTTGCCTTATATGGCTATAGTGAAAACTTAAAAAATCTTCTTCTCCGAAAGTGTCAGCTTGATTTTCAAATAATTTTGTAGAAATGTTACTTAAGTGACCCACTTTCAGATTCCTTCAAGCCATGTTGATTGGTCAAAAAACATGGCCACCAGGGGTGGCGGGGCTATTTTGCCTTATATGGCTATTGTGAAAACTTAAAAAATCTTCTTCTCCGAAAGTGTCAGGCCGATTTTCAAATAATTTTGTAGAAATATTCCTTGGATGACCCGCTATCAGATTCCTTTAAGCCATGTTGATTGGTCGAAAATCATGGCCGCCAGGGGGGGCGGGGCTTTTTTGCCTTATATAGCTATAGTGCAAACTTAAAAAATCTTCTCCTCCAAAAGTGTCGGGCCGATTTTCAAATAATTTTGTAGAAATGTTCCTTGGATGACCCTCTATCAGATTCCTTCAAGCCATGTTGATTGGTCAAAACACATGGCCGCCAGGGGGCGAGTTTATTTTGCCTTTTATTGCTATAGTGAAAACTTAAAAAATCTTCTCCTTCAAAAGTGTCAGGCCGATTTTCAAATAATTTTGTAGAAATGTTCCTAGGGTGACCCTCTATCAGATTCCTTAAAGCCAAGTTGATTGGTTGGAAACTATGCCCGCCAGATGGCGGGGCTTATATAGCTAAAGTGAAAAAAAAAATCAGGTGAGCGATTCCAGGGCCATCATGGCCCTCTTGTTTTAAACTTTCTTTCAAACAGGGACGCTAGCTTCTTCACCAATTTGAGTACTTACGTATCACGAAATCTGCACAGTACCCTTCCAGAGGTTGGTATGCGGTATCCGTATATTGATGCAGATCAGCTACAGGTATACTTCTCAAAGTTGTCGAAGGAAGGGATAATAGCTTCAACAAAACACCAATCATATCAAGGTGATCTAAATTTCTTATCCCATTTCTTAACACAGACGCCATTTGATACCCGCCATTGAACATGACGTTTGAAGACATTGCAATAAAAGGTGATATTGCTTACAATGAGCAATATTTTCAAGTCTTTATAAATCAATATAAATCTTTCAGTTCTCTAGATTGTTGAAAGCGTTTGTCTGATCAGTGTAAAGGATAGAGATGAGCACATTGTGGCAGAAGGACTAATTGCTCTTTTTAAGCAATTTCTCATTTTGTCACAAATGTTTCAAAAGTCGAATAAAATGTATGTTTATTATTTAAGTTCTTTTACAGTTTATATTGTATATAAATCAAAGGAAAATCAATCCTCTTTGCTAAAATCTGATTTTAAAAAATGGTTTTGTCCCTTTAGCTCAGTTCTAAATATAGAATATCAATGTACATGTGGGATTTCCCCTTGTTGATAAGTGGGGTCATATTTGAAGACACAGTTTTGAGATCGATTGAGATTATTTGTTTATATCATGGCTGAAGTCAAGCAAGGTGAGACATACATTAATCAATCACTAAAGGTGCACATTTACTAAGTATTGTGTGAATGTGTGCGTTATGCCTATTGTTTTCAATTATTTTGCACTTAAGGGACAGAAATGGTGCACATTATCAGGGACATAGATAAGATATCTACGTCCCTGACATTATGTGGGTCATAAGGGTCCCACTAAAGTCATAGCTTCTGACAGTCTGTTACATTATTAAATTTATTGGCAATAATGATAACCTGTTTCCAAATGCAATAGATGACTGAAAACATCTGGGCAAACATTTGGAAAACCTCCCATTATTGACTATAAAGTATAATTACAAAAGTTGTATGCTATCAAAATTCAAAGGGAAAAGGTTATAAGAGAGTGCCAGTGACTTACACTTTACTGGACCAACATGATCCCCATATGACCCATGACATATAAAAACAGTATATAGAGATCGAGATGCATGTCTTGTGATTAATAATTGCCACCTGAATATGTTAACTTACATGAACCTTCACATTGACTAAAATAGGCAATAGTTAACCCTTTCCCTCATACAACAATTCTGCAGCAGACAACTTTGAACACATTTTGTCAAAAAATGGAAAATCTCTATAATTGAATGGATAACCTATGACTAAAAGTGGAAAACATTGTGTCAAAAGGAGAAATTGCTCGTTTTGAAAGCGTCTATATGAGGGAAAGGATTAATATCTTAGCGTTTTCTGTGAGATTAATGAATTTTGTTTCTTTACTTCTGTGATGATAAAACTCATTGCCCAACAGAAAACAAACAAATAACCTCTATATATGTCATGTTTTAACAAGTTACAATGCAATATAATTATACAATGTCCAAATTTTGAGACTTAAGAATATTTGCCATCACTATAAATTGTTTGTGTCTGTCCACTCTGTGAAAATATATCTCAATTTACACAGGAACAAACAATTAACAAGCCATGTTAGAGCCTTAAAGAAATCACATTTGAATAAATAATTAATACAAATAACTATTTTTACCTATTTAAACATCCAATTTAACAATTTATTATTCTTTCTTCAGACAAAAAGCTGCAAGACAAGGTTGTCATTGTAACAGGAGCCTCAAGTGGTATAGGAAGAGTTATTGCTATAGCCCTGGCAGGGTCTGGAGCTAAGGTTGCCATGGCAGCCAGAAGAACTGACAGGCTTGATGAGGTAGCAACAACCATATCGGAGAACAATGGAGTGTCTATCACTGTCAAAGCTGATGTCACTAAAAGAGAAGATGTAAGTTCAGTTATGGGATTTTAGCCTGGGACCTTCGGGCTTATGTTCTTAAGGTCCTTTTTTTTCAAATTTTGTGGTGAGAAGGCTCTGCATTTGGTATTTAATCCATAAAAACAATTCAAGTTCTAGTTAAGTCTCCAGGAAGCAGATATCAAGCGCGATTAACCCTTTCCCACAAACGACAGATCTGCAGCAGATAACTTTGAAAATGTCTACTGAAAAATATTGAAAATCTCTATAATTGTAGGTATATATAATTACTGAATAAAGTTGAAAACATTGTGCCAAAACACAATGTTTTCAACTTTATTCAGTAATTATATATACCTACAATTATAGAGATTTTCAATATTTATTTAACCCTTTCCCACACACAACTATTCTGCAACGGACTACATTTAGAAAAAATCAATAACAATCTTTATTATTGAATGTATAATTATTGAATTAACTTGAAAACATTTTCGAAAATTTGATAAAAGATCTGTTCACTCCAAAAAGACTCCAACATTCAAATGTTTCCTTTCATGACATTCGGGCTATCACTATATGCAAAAAAGAAGATGCCAGTCAAAAGGGTGGCTTCAAAACGTCAAATCCAAAGAAATGGCTACCACCTCATTCAGTTATTGAGAGACTATGTGACCTATTTCAATTACAATTACAAATAGATTACATAGAAACTATCGGGAACCATGACAGTGTGCTTCCAAACTTTGTTGGAAGCGGAATTCTCAAACGAAATAGTGGTGGTGAAATCGAATATGACTTTGGCCCTGAAGCGCACTTTGGGTCATAAGGTGATCTTCCAGAATGTCGTCAAAGGAAAACAAAACGAATGCTTGATGATACACCACAGCATGGAACTCGTTGGAAGAGACTACTTACATCAACTCCCAAATCAAAATCAAGTGAAAAATGACCCGATACAAGCTTACTACAAATGGTCTAAATGTTAATATCAATGTTAAACTATTCCCATTTCTGACGCCTTAATAGCAGACGTCGTTTGGAAACATTGTGGCTCGCTGTGTGATTACTTTGTTCATGGCTATATGTTAATCACTCTACTACACAGTTTATTTTGTATCCTTGCTACGTCTCCTTTAAAGGAAAGGGCGTGATTAGCAGTTGTAACATTAAAACATACAGTATGCAGTGAATGATAAAACTACCTGTATAAAAATGCTTTGTTCAATTATGTGTTTCTTTAATATTATATGATCATAGAATAGGGTTATATCAAGTAAGTCGATTCGCTTTTGAAAATACATAAAATAATTGAGCGCCTGTAGCACTTATGACCGACCATTAATTGTATTTAGACTTATGTCTGCAGCAGACGGATTTTGAAAACATAGTGACAAAAGAAAAAATTGCACAAAGTGTGCGATTTCTGTTTTTGCCACAATGTTTTCAACTTTTTGTCATATGTTATCTATTCATTTATAGAGATTTTCTATATTTTGACAAAATATGTTCAGAATTGTCGTAGGAAAAGTGTTAAAATCCTTACAAATAGACGAAATTATCAGAGATAATTGATGTCTCCGTTCAGGGATGCAATAACTGCATATTGTACAATATGTAGCGTGGCCATCAAAATAATTATAGATGTCTATATATGTATAGTAAGACTACCTGTACCACATATTAATAAGAATTAGTGAGTTTTAAGGTACACAGACATTGTTTTATGTTTTATTATATGTTATACAAAAAAAAAAGTCAGGTCACTTTAATCAAAGATTTACTTACTTACTGATTATTACTTGTATACCAAAGTATTAAGCAACTTTTGTTAACTGATCAATTACATATCTTTATTGTATTTGCTTAACTTTTTGTTCAGTCGCAATGGCATTACATATCATCAACTTAAGTCCGATATTTATTGTCATGTGGGTGCTGGATAAAATTATATCTCCTGTATGCGTACATGAGATTGTGTATGTATGAATTATAACAAATATATGGGCAATATTGTCATATTGCCTGGTCATACACAAACAGTATCTGCAGCCAAAGGACATGTCTTGTTAGTTAACCAACGGCTTCCTTTCACAATTAATGAATGCTGTGGTTATACAGTAGCAATTATTGTTGAATATATTGACCAATCAATACACATTTTTGATAAATTAAGTCAAAGCATTTGTTTAACCCTTTCCCTCATACGACATTTCTTAAGCTGACGACTTTATACATTTTATCAAAACATAGCAAATCTCTATAATTGAATGGATGACCTGTAACTTTAAGTAGAAAACATTGTGGCAAAAGGAGAAATTGCACTGTTTTCCAAAAAAAAACGTCTGCTGCAGAGGCGTCAGAAAGCGTCTATATGAGAGAAAGGGTTGACAATATGTATACAATTGGCTCAATACATAATTAAACACAGATTTGTTGACATCCAGTCAAATATGTTTGATCATGTATATAAATAAGAATTTAGAGGCAAGAATATTCTTTGAAACAACAGTTACTGTTTCCCACATAAAACAAATCTGCAGCAGAAGACTTGAAAACAATTAGCCAAAAATATGGAAACTGTCATCAAATAAAAGAAAATATTTTGAATGAACAAAACATTGTAACAAAAGGCAAAATTTCTTATTTATCATTTTTGCCTAAATGTTTTTGTCAAATGTTGTTTGCTGCAGCCCACCAGAAGAGGTTTTTTATGAGGGAAATAGATATGTTAACATGATAAAATCATCCTTTTTTAGATTTTTTTTCTGTTAAATGATCAGAATATTCTCATGTCAAATATATGGTTAATAAAACATATTGATTAATACAACTTGTTGAATTTATAATATTTCCACTAGCTCTATCAAGGTAGATTGAGAACTCACTTGTCTAGGCTTCTTAACGGTTTATTACCTGATGAGGGAATTACCATGAAGAAATTTAGGGCCATTAAAGGTCACACCAGGGTGTTAATTACAGACCCTGCTGAGATAACCAGATAGCCCATTTCTATGAATTCTCGGGAAATGTGGGGCTAAGTTACAGACTGAAAAGGAGAAGTTGCTTGTTTTAAGCAATTTCTCCTCTTGGTGCAATGTTTTCAAAAGGTTGTCTGCTGCAGACAATGGATGTAAAATGAATAAGTTAAAATTAAACTAAACTAAGTTCCCTTGACTATTTTCCTCCAAACTGTTCCCCGAGATGATTGAGTCGGTATTGAGAAGGCAGCCAGTTGCCTAGGATGAATGTGTGTGAAGTACTGGTGCAACCAAGATAGAAACACTTGGCTAGTTGAACTGGCTCTTGTGATACAGCCGAAAAATGATTGAACACAGCATCAAACTTCAATCTAGTAATTCTCTGAGAAACGTAGATAAGGAGGAGTGAACAGAATCGTGGCAATGGTAACCTCTCTGTTATTAAATCCTTCCCACTTATTCTGACACCTGCAGCAGACGACTTTCAGTCCTTTCATAACACATGTCTGACCTTATTCATGCAACAATTTATTAACCCTTTCCCTCATATAGATGCTTTCTGACGCCTCTGCAGCAGACGGCTTTTCGAAAACATAGTGACATAAGAAGAAATTGCTCAAAACAAGCAATTTCTCCTTTTGCCACAATGTTTTCCACTTTTAGTCATAGGGTATCCCATTCAATTATAGAGATTTTCTCTTTGTTTACATAATATGTTCAAAGTCGTCTGCTGCAGAATTGTCATATGAGGGAAAGGGTTAAACATTGAAGATAATAGAATATAAGTGGTCAAACCTTTGCCACACACTACAAATCTGCAGCAGACAACTTAATACCTATAGACATGAATATGGAAAATCTCTTTTAGATGAAATTACAATTGATGAGAACATTGTGGCAAAAGGAGAATTTGCTCTTCACAAGCACTTTCTACTTTTTGTCACAATGTTGTCAAAGCTTGTGTGCTGCAGATGCTTTCAAATGTTCCTTCAATTGGGAAAGGGATAATATACAGTCTCTGGATCAACCTTTCCCACTTACAACAAATCCTCAGCAGACAACTTTGAAAAGATCTTTGCCAAAATATGGAAAATCTCTGTAAATCAAAGGTTCATTATTGAATAAAGTTGGAAACATTATGGCGAAAGGTGAAATTGCACATTCGAGCAATTTCTCCTTTCGTTACAATTATTTCAATTGTCATATGCTGTAGAGATTGCAGAGGTCTAAATAATTAGGGGTATTCAGCTCCTTCTCCCAATTATCATTCTAATTATTAAAGTAAACCCTATGTTGTGGGTACTCAAAAGAATCGTCTCACTGAGGCAATTCTTTTGAGTACCCACAACATGGGGTTTGAGGGTCAAATAAGGATTTTAGAACATACAAAACGCCTCTTATCTAAAGCTCTGGGAAAGGGTTAATGTTTTATAAACTTACAACCAGGTGAATGAGTTGGTAAGACACACAGAAATGACCCTGGGTCCTGTGGATATTCTAGTCAACAATGCCGGTACCATGTGTTACACAATGATGAAAAACCTTCACCTTGAGGAATGGGACAAACAGATAGAGGTCAATGTCAAGGTCAGTGAGTTAGGTTATTTAAGGTAGTTTTTTCTACTGTCATCTTTTAGGACATAATTATTGCAATTTTACTTATATGACATTTTATTGATCTTTAGATTTCATACTTTATTCATTTGGCTGTGGAATGTTGGTGCTTTAACTAATTCCTAATTGGTCTATAATTGAAAATGTTTTGAGATAGGAGAAATTGCTTTTTATGAACAGTTTTTTTCACATTATTTCCAAATGTAATCTCTTGTAGAGACATCAGAGTCGTCTGTATGAAACAGGGATATAAATTAAAACCATTTGAGGTTGTCAAGAAAGAATTATAAACTGATCCTTCTTTTACCAACAGACTAATGATTCTAACAACTTTTAAACTGTTTATTAAAAATGCATTTGTTTCTGTCTCTGAAGCAGCGTCTTTGAAACACATTGCTGATTGCTGGAAAAGGAAAAATATCACAATATAAAAAAATAAGCAATTTTCCTCATTGACAATGCTTTCTATTGAATTTGCACATTAAATTTTTGAGATGTTATATTCCAGTTTTAGTTTATTTTGTCATTATTTTAAAATAAATAAAAAAAAAATCATACATATTTGGAAATTTGTTGGAAAAAAACCCAATCCATGTCTCATTGCCAGTCTTGGTTTTCTTTCACAGTTTGTGAAGTCTTACGTTCAGTTCTTAATCTATATTCCTATTGATAAATGTTGAAACCTTGCAGCAGACAACATTTATAAACATTGTGGTAAAAGGAGAAATTGCTAATTCAGCAGGATTATTAATTATAGCACACAATATCTGCAAGAAAATCGTCTAAATCTCATTGAAAATATACAAATGCGAGAGAAAATCACGCTCTCCCGAATTCATACAAAAGTCGCGAGTTTCGGGGATGTAACTTACAGTATTGACATTATTGAGTCTTGGGAAATCGCAATTTTTCATAACATAAAAACGTTTGGAAAAATCGCAATTTCTTACATCGCACATGTTCAGAACGCTTTATATCGCATAAACGCTGGAAAAACTCGCAACTTCTTTCGTCGGTCTTTTTCAGAACGCTTCATATCGTATAAACGCTTATTAAAATACCATATGTTTACAAGCGTTAATAGTTACGCACTGTATTTAATAAACGTTTGTGAGGCGTTCCAAAAATGTTGAGTCAATTAACTTTGTTTTCATTTCTTGAAAGAACTCCTACTGACCAAAATGATCCGTCATCAAATAAAAATGAAATGAATAACAGTGAAAAGTTACCATCTTCTAAAAAAATTAAATGTTCCTTTCAGCAAAAATGGTTTAAATCTTATTTTGGGCTGAAATATGATGATGCTAGAGATCATATGTATCGTGAAATTTGTCATAATTTGAAATTTACAAATACACTTTCACTTGGCACTAACAACTTCCACTTCAGTGATTGTGAAAGGGCCTTCTCAGCCCAGAACTTTGTCACTACCCATCTTAGGAATAGACTTTCTCCATATCATTGTGGACAGCTGATGAGAGTTATGATTCAGGCACCTGTCCTACAATTTTGACTTTAAGGGTGCACTTAAAGTATGGGGAAGGAAAAAATCTAGGAAAATATTCAAGAGAAAAATCATTTTTTTAAACTTTAAAGTGTTTCATTCTAGCCCTTTCCCCCATATTTTTTCTGACGCCTCTGCAGCAAATGACCTTTGATAACATTGCGACAAAAGGAAAAAAATACTCCTAATGAGCAATTTCTCCTTTTGCCAGAATGTTTTCAACTTCTGTTGCTAATTGGTGTGAGTGGGAAAGGGTAAAGTTTCATTCTAGTCAAAAATAATTTGTTCAGCATTATCTTAGTATTACATTATCTAACCTGTTTCTCTTTAAAAAATATCACTGAATTTGAAAATCTTTCACCAATTTTGGACAAGTGAGAGCAATTCTGACCTAGAATTATCCCTGTTAATTAACCCTTTCCCTCATATAGAGGCTTTCTGACGCCTCTGCAGCAGACGGCTTTTTGAAAACATTGTGACAAAAGAAGAAATTGCACAAAACGTGCAATTTCTCCTTTTGCCACAATGTTTTCCACTTTTTGTCATAGGTTATTCATTCAATTATGGAGATTTTCTATGTTTTGACAAAATATGTTCAAAGTCGTCTGCTGCAGAATTGCCGTATGAGGGAAAGGGTTAATTGTATCACAATAATTTCAACAGTGCATCAAATCTATACTTTCAAGTTTTGTTTTTTTCCTGAGATCTTTTTAGAACAGATCGAGAGATTTGCGTGAAACGGTTGCAACTAAAAACCTATTTTGATTACCTTGGTTTATAGACTATTAGGAGCAATTTTGACCCCTTTGTAAAACAATGCAAATTTAGGTGCCATTGCTCGTTCTGAGCAATGGCACCTAAATTTCTATTGTTTACCAAGTAAAATGATTAAGCGCTTTTAAAGACTTCATGGCTGCATGATTAACCTTGGTAAAAAGAATGCCAATTTTAGTTTCAACCGTTTCACACCAAGCCCTCGAGATGGTCCTAAAACGATCATATCAGTCGAACAGTATTGACCCATGTCTGTTTCAGGGCCCAACAAACTGTATTGGTGCAGTACTAGATGGAATGGTGAAACGAGGTCAAGGTCATATTGTTAATATGTCATCTGATGCAGGAAGAAAGGTAAAGTCTATTGAAGTTTGGTGTCTGACTTGTATTCTTATTCATTCATCATTTAAATCAATAGAAGTAAAAGGTGGTATATCATTGCTTTCAGCAAAGGTCACAATAAGAAGGGGTATACATCTCTTTTCCCAGAAATATCTCTCTTATTACTCAACCAAACCCTATGGTGTGCGTACATGTACTCAATACAAATGTCTCTATAAGACGATTCTTTTGAGTACCTACAACATAGGGTTGGACTGTGAAATAAGGATTTTTGAACATGGAAAACACACTTTATCCAGAGCTCTGTTTTAGTGCTAGATTTTAGGAAATCTATTTGTCTAGAATGTGGAAGCAGCAAAGCATCAGATCAGCAGCCTACAACTCTGTGCAGTCTCATCAAGGTCTTCTTTGTTCATTACTAAGTCTTTCATCCATCCTACAAGAATCCAGTGCTTGGGTATAATTCTAATAGGACTATAGGTATTGAACCCTTTCCAAAATACATATAACAAATCTGCAGCAGACAACTTTAAAAATATCAAGGTAAAAAAAAGAAGGAAAAACAACAATAATAGAAAGTATAATGTTTTCAAAATTGATCTGCAGCAGATGCATCAAAATGTGTCTGTATGTGGGAAAGGGTTAATCTTATATGATTTTTACTTCATATACCAAGTCACACTCATAGCACACAATTGCAAGTTTTCACAAATATATTATTTTGTTATAATTAAAGGGTTTTCCGGGTCTAGCAGTGTATTCTGGGACCAAGTTTTATGTGGAGGGTCTATCACAGGCCATGAGACAAGAGTTGAGTGGGACAGGGGTCAAGGTCACATGTATACAACCCGGGGATGTGAAAACAGAGCTGCTTTCTCACACCACTGATAAAGAGGTAAATCTTTACTGCACCTATTTCTAGCTCACCTGAGTGCAAAGTGATATTTTGTCCGTCGTCTGTGTTATCAACAAACAACAATCGACTTGTTAACACTCTTGGCCAAAGTCAAAACTGGGTCAAGTGGAATCAAAAACAAGATCACACGGTCAAAATGAAGAAAAATCTTGTTAACAATCTGGAAGGTGCATTTTTAATTTAAGCATGTTAAAACTTTGTTAAAATGGTATAGGCTGATTTAGAATATTGGTCATGTCCAGTCAAAAGCTAGTTCATAAAGTCAAATTTGAGGAAAGACTTGTTAGAAATGAAAACATTTTGCAAAATGAGAAATTGCATATTTTTCCACAATGTTTTCAAATAAGGTCTGCTCATCATATTAATAAAGCAGTTGTTCTTATTTCCTAAATGTATTCAAAAGGGATCTGCTGCAGATGTTTAAAAATGAATCTACATGTGAAAAAGGGTAATAACTGGAATTTCTCTTAGACAAAATAAATTAATAGAACAAATCAAACTCCATGAACCATTCTTTTCCTCATATAGACACTTTCTGACGCCTCTGCAGCAGATATCTTTTGAAAACATTGTGACGAAAGAAGAAATTGCTCAAATTGGACAATTTCACCTTTTGCCACATTGTTTTGAATTTTTTTCAGTAATTGTACCTTCATTAAATATGAAGATTTTCTCTATGTTTTTGCCTAGATGTTATCAAAGTCGTCTGCTTCAGATTTGTTGTATGTGGGAAAGTGTTAAATGAATGTTTATGTTGCAGGCACAAGAAATGTATGATGGAAGTGGAAGTTGTAAGATATTAGAACCAACAGACGTTGCCAATGCAGTTCTGTATGCAGTGACACAGCCTGAATATGTAGGTGTCAACGAAATCCTCATAGAACCCAGAGAAGCCCCTGCATAGTGATTTGTGACAACATATTCTGTGATGCATAGACATACATATGAGCAGCATTGATAAAACAGGGCCCTGTTTATAACTCGACTTTAGAATTAAACCTTTCCCGCTTGCAGACTCACTTTAACATATCTGCAGCAGACGACTTCTAAAAACATGGAGAAATTATTTATATATCAGACCTACTTTTCATGATGCATCGTGTATGGTTACATGAATAAATACAACAAATAACCTTTTATTGTGTTTGTAGATTTATGTACATAATTATATACATATATGTGTTCAAAAGCCATAACTGTTTTTGTTCAATTTGCTACAAATATATGACTTCAAAATGGAACGTTTAGGTAATGTTCAATACACCGGGTGTTCACATTTATATTAAATTTGCTCAGTCATGAAATCGCATTAAACTTTCTGATAATATTTCAATGTCATCCTTTTTATGGTTTGTTTTTACGAAATGCAATGTGAACTATTGTGATCACATTTTGTCCGACGTCCATCCGGCGTGCGTCGTCAACAATTGCCCTTGTTAACACTCTACAGGATTTATTTTGCATATGATCTTCACGAAAGTTAATCAGAACATTCATCTCAATAAAATCTTGGACAAGTTCGAAACTGGGCCATATGAGGTCAAAAACTAGGTTACTAGGTCAAATTGAAGGGAAATCTTGTTAACACTGGAGGCCACATTTTCAACTTGAAACTTCATGTTGAAACTTGATCAGCATGTTTGTCTTGATGATATGTAAGTCAAGTTTGAACATGGGTCATGTTGGATAAAAAAGTAGGTCACTAGGTCAAATTGAAGGAAAATCTTGTTAACACTCTAGAGCACGCAATTGAAATTTTGTCAGAATGTTTGTCTTAAAGATATCTAGGTCAAGTTCAAATATGGATCATATTGGGTCAGAAACTATCTGAATGATATCTAGACCAAGTTCAAATATGAGTCAGGCCAGGTCAAAAAGTAGGTCACATGGCTAAATTGAAGGAAAATCTTGTTAACACTCTGGAGGCTGCATTTTTGGCTTCAGCAGCTTGAAATTTTGTCTGATTTATATCCAGGTCAAGTTTGAATATGGTCACTAGGTCAAATTGAAGGGAAATTTTGCTAACACTCTGGATGCTGCGTTTTTAACTTGATCATATTGAAACTTTATCAGAATGTTTGTCTTGATGATATGTAGGCCAAGTTCGAATATTGGTTATGTCTGTTAAAAAAACTAGGTCACTAGGCCAAATTGAAGGAAACTTTGTTAACACTATAGAAGCTGCATTCTTTGCTTCAGCAGCTTCAAATTTGGTCAGAATGTTTGTCTGAATTATATATTGGTCATATCAGGTAAAAACAAGAGGGCCATGATGGCCCTGGAATCGCTCACCTAATATTTTTTTTTCACTTTAGCTATATAAGCCCCGCCCCCTGGCAGCCATAGTTTCCGACCAATCAACTTGGATTGAAGGAATCTGATAGAGGGTCACCCTAGGAACATTTCTACAAATTTATTTGAAAATCGGCCAGACACTTTTGGAGGAGAAGATGTTTTAAGTTTTCACTATAGCCATATAAGGCAAAATAGCCCTGCCCACTGGCGGCCATGTGTTTTTACCAATCAACATGGCTTGAAGGAATCTGAAAGTGGGTCATCCAAGGAACATTTCTACAAAATTATTTGAAAATCGGTCTGACACTTTCGGAGAAGAAGATTTTTTAAGTTTTCACTATAGCCATATAAGGCAAAATAGCCCCGCCCCCCTGGCGGCCATGTTTTTCGACCAATCAACATGGCTTGAAGGAATCTGATAGAGGGTCATCCAAGGAACGTTTTTACAAAATTATTTGAAAATCAGCCACACACTTTCGGAGGAGAAGATATTTTAAGTTTTCACTTTGGCCATATAAGGCAAAATAGCCCCGCCCCCTGGCAGCCAAGTTTTTCGACCAATCAACATGGCTTGCAGGAATCTGATAGAGGGTCACCCAAGGAACATTTCTACAAAATTATTTAAAAATCGGCCCGACACTTATGGAGGAGAAGATTTTTTAAGTGTTCACTATAGCCATAAAAGGCAAAATAGCCCCGCCCCCTGGCGGCCATGTTTTTTGACCAATCAACATGGCTTGAAGGAATCTGATAGAGGGTCACCCAAGGAACATTTCTAAAAAATTATTTGAAAATCGGCCTGACACTTTTGGAGGAGAAGATTTTTTAAGTTTGCACTATAGCCATATAAGGCAAAATAGCCCCGCCCTGGCGGCCATGTTTTTCGACCAATCAACATGGCTTGAAGGAATCTGATAGAGGGTCATCTAAGGAACATTTCTACAAAATTATTTGAAAATCTGCCAACCAGTTTGGGAGAAGAAGAATTTTGAAGTTTTTTCAGTTTCGTTGCCATGGAAACCAGAATTTTGCATGGATCCCAAAAATTTGAAGGAATTCTGGTGAGGTCATTGAGAGGATGCTTTCTGTGAAGTTTCATCCAAATTGACCCACTGGTTACTGAGGAGAAGAAGTTGACGCACGACGCACGACGCACGACGGACGCCGGACAAAAGGCGATCAGAATAACTCACCTTGAGCAAAGCTCAGGTGAGCTAAAAATATAGATCACTAGGCCAAATGAAGGAAAATCTTGTTAACACTCTGGAGGTTGCATTTTGAATCTTTGTAAGAATAATTGTCTTGACGTGTTTTGCATTAGAAATGACATTGCATAATTCAGGTGAGCGAACTAGGGCCATCATGGCCCTCTTGTATGTATTTACTATCCCTTTTAGGATATTAAAAAAGAGCGAGAGAGAATTTCTCCCTTTTCCATAATGAGAGAGAGAGCATGTTTCCCTTTTCCATAATGAGACATAGAGAGTATGTCTCCCTTTTCCATTATGAGAGAGAGCATGTCTCCCTTTCCATAATGAGACAGAAAGAGAGAGCATGTTTCCCTTTTCCATAATGTGAGAGAACATGTTTCCCTTTTCCATAATTATAGAGAGAGCATGTCTCCCTTTCCATAATGAGACAGAGAGCATGTCTCCCTCTTCCATAATGAGAGAGAGAGAGAGTGTTTTTTCCCTTTCCCATAGTTAGAGAGAGAGCAGTGTTTTTTCCCTTTCCCATAGTTAGAGAGAGAGCATGTTTCCCTTTCCCATAATGAGACAGGAGGACATGATTCCCTTTTTCATAATTATAGAGAGAGCATGTCTCCCTTTCCATAATGAGACAGAGAGCATGTCTCCCTCTATATAATGAAAGAGATAGAGAGAGTATGTTTCCCTTTTCTATAATAAGAGAGATAGCATGTCTCCCTTTTCCATGATGAGACAGAGATCATGTCTCCCTCTTCCATATTGAGAGAGAGAGAGAGAGAGTTTGTTCCCTTTCCCATAGTTTCGCGTTTTCGTCATCGTACTTTCGCGTTTTCGTCATCGTACCTTCGCCTTCCGGTGCGCTTGCGCATGCAGGAATTCTCCTTTCACGTGGAAATGTCGGATTCAGAGTGTGATTATGAAGGTTATCATTTAATTCAGAGTTCAGGATAATTTTATATTATGTTTTAACGGAATTTAATGTTTGTTTATCTTTCCTTTTTGCCGTATTGTGTTTATGTATGTCGTTACGTTAATATTATTTTGCGCATGCGTACCGGAAGGCGAAGGTACGATGACGAAAACGCGAAAGTACGATGACGAAAACGCGAAACTACGATGACGAAAACTCGAAAGTACGATGACGAAAACGCGAAAACGCGAAAGTACGATGACGAAAACACGAAACCGCGAAAGTACGATGACGAAAACGCGAAGGTACGATGATGAAAACGCGAAATTGTTTCGCATCTTCATAACCGTGTTTTCGCGTTTTCGTCATCGTTACTTAGCGTTTTCGTCATCGTACTTTCGAGATTTCGTGTTTTCGCGTTTTCGTCATCGTACTATCGAGTTTTCGTCATCGTGTTTTCGCGTTTTCGTCATCGTACTTTCGTGATTTCGAGTTTTCGCGTTTCAGATTATTTCATTCATAGGCGATGGCCCTAACGGAATTCCGTAGATATGAGCGGTGATGTTGTCAAGTTTGGAAAATCTGATTAAACAATACTAAAAGTAATGGTGATATTTAGTTGAAAGCGTATTTAAATAATTCTGCAGGTAAATTATTAATACCACTACATTTATTATCATTCTGTGAGAAAACAGCCTTTTTTAATTCTGATAAGATAATCTTGCAATCTAGGTAGTTTTCTATACAGTTATATTACCTTTTGCCAAAATTTTTGCTTATTTTTGTTATTTCATGGTTTTGTTTAAAATTGTATATTATTTATTTCCCACGCGCTTTTGTTCTGTTTAGTTTCTTAGAATAGTGTTGTTGTTCTATTTTTTCAGAATTGATTTCGGGCCTTATCAAATTTAGCCTCATAACACAATTGATTCAACGAAGGCTTTTTGTTACATTGGGCATTTCTTTTGTTTGTATTGTTACGCACATATCCTAAAAAACTGGTTGTTTCCTGGAGCAGTGTGATGAAGGTATCTGAAGAAGTATATATATTAGTCACGTGATTTCACTTAAATCATTCATTTCTTCCGTAAATTCGTGTCGTCTGCTCCTAAGCATAGATTCGAACTCGTGTACATTTTCCTCGTCAATTTTGATAAAAATTGCACGCTTTTCTCCTTTCTCCACATTAGTTTGTGGGATTAGGCGTGTAATGAGACTTGTATCTAAACCAGAGTGGTCTAAAAACTCTTTTGGTGTGGTATTGCGAAATGAGATAAAAGTCGTCTTTTCGAAAACATTGTGAGCAAAGACGATCATATAATTAACGCCGTCGTCGCCGTATTTCCAAATAGGACTATCCCGTCTTATATTTGCCATTACTTGTATATTCTGGGAAAGATCTTGAAGCATCAGGCGAGAAGTGAAGATGGAGACCAAACTGTTTATACATATAAATATACACGGGTTGATCTTGACCTGCACTTATCGCGTGTGACATACAACTCGTCTACGAGCGACGAGGGGTTAAAAAGAAACTATTTTGTGGGTTAAATATTTATTTTTGTAATTCTCTTCTGTTAATCTATATTCTCTTAGTTATGTAAATTTGTATATGCTATAAAACAAGTATGTTTTAATGCAATAAAATATATATACTATACTATACTATACTTTATTGAGTAATATGCAGTCCACTACGATTGACTTCTTCAATGAGCGATAAGTAAAAACGAGACATGTTGTTTGGCAGAGATTAATCAGGAAAAGCAGTTACTGCCAGAATGGCTCAACAGTAAATTTCAGTTTGTATCTGACACCTCCATTAATGTACCGTTTATTAGCGGCAACGGTGTCATAAAAGTCCTAATTGCCCGATGGTAACTGGCTTGATAGTCAGTCATTAGCCATTTTGAGCGATTTGAACCATGGAAATTCCCACTGATCGGTGCATAAGAAATGTTTTTGGAGAGCACATTTGTATTACAGAATAACAATGTTTATAATAACTTTAGTAAAATGGAAAAATAATATTTTAAATTTCGTCACCTGCAGACTGACTTACAAATGCGTCTTCGGCAAACATTCACTTTCATATTGAGTTCGTGTCCGTCGAAACTTCCCATGAAATGATTTAACCTTCCATGGAAAAAAAGTATTAAATAAGGCGAAAGTGAGATGGCTCGCAATATGTTAATAGTTTCCTTCTTAGGTTTTTTTCATTTTGTTCAGATGGCAATTTCTTATATGCGTTGTATGCGATCACTAGTAGTTGACTGTTTGACGTGTCAAATCCTGTCTTGGCATATTGCTTCAAGCTTTCAAATGACCGGTAATTTTAAATAGCCCCTGCTGATCCTTATCATTTCTTGTCTGTTACAACTTACCGGTCTCTTTTTCATGTCTGTCCTGGATTAATGGCAATATAAATGAAGAAGAACGACCGTGTATGTCACCAATTTCAAAAACATGTTTGCACATCATTTATCCTTATGGCCATTATAATATCTTGTATGGATACTACAAATACAACGTTAATTTCATCTGTGTTGGTTAAAATAAACGAACTTCGAATTGCACAACCTGATGTCTGAAAGCTATGTATAAACAATAACTGCAACACATTTTTTGCAATGACACTGTTACAATAAAGTTATACGTGCTACTGTCCGACGAGTTTTTACAATTTAAAATCTGGAATATTGAATTAATAAACAATATACTGAAAAAGCAAAAAAAAAAAATATATAAAAAAATACTGGATGATAAAACCATGTGGCATTGTCGGTCAACCAGACAGATTTTGCGTAACTAATGGGGCAACGGAATTCTTATGGTCAGCATCTAATGGTTTTAACAAGCCATTTAATGGTCAGGAAATTGCAATTAATCGTTAATAACGAGCAAATTGGCACTATAAAGCAGAAACAGTTACAAAGGAAATCGTTAGTTTTATTTGGAAACATGGCTACAAGGAGGTGTAACAGGAGAAGGAATTTGTAAGTTGTTTTATTTTTCAAAATTATTTACAAGATATAACTAACTGATAATCTTTAAACAATCAAGTAGGAAACATATTTTAGTTCTTTTCTTTTTGTGTGTGTGTGTATAAATGTGTAGAATCAGTTTGTATAATTTAATATTTACTCGTATTTGTTTGATATATGATTTGTTAGATCTACTATATAATTTTATCATATCTATGCATAATTATAACGTTGAATACCCGTGATCATTGCATATACGTAAAGTATCGACCCGGATCAGCTTGCTCCGTCGACACATGATGATCTTGGTCGATATTTTCCGCCTTCCATAGATTTTCTATTTCGAGATGGATTATACTATGCACATATCTGAATGAAACTGAATATAAAGGCCCAAATTAGCCTAAGCACAATATATGGCCTGCAACGGATCAATTGATATGTTTTTCCTCGTCACGTCTCATATACTGTTTATTTAACCGTTGGGCAAGATTAGAAGCCAGAGAATTCGCTATACTATAATAAGAAGAATGTTTTTTCGATGGATCCAGATGACAAGAAAACATCAGTGAAATGTTTACATGTATCATTATTTATTCTAGTATTGTAATGCTATTGTTTGAAATGATCTTCAATGAACTGTTTTAGATCTACGAACAAGGCTAAACAGTTAATTCTCGCCCAGCAATACTGTCAAGGTTATGGGGACCCGGATGGATTTGAAGTCCGGTTTATTGATGATTTTATAGGTAAGCAATTGATTGATCCTCTTGATGTAACATTACACAATGTATAAATATTATAGATTTATAAGTACACAAAAAAGTTGTCACATGTTTTTTGTAAGATGAATGCTTATTCCGATTACTTTATTCGTGTGCATCGTATGAAATAGTAAAAAGACATATATTTTTCTCTCTTTTTATACATGAAAAGAGGCAGTATCTGTAGGTAAACATATTTTGCTCTGAAAGTGTAGGAATTTGTAATAAAATTAACGTATCACCACCTGAAGTAAATCTGAAGCGGACGATATAAATATCGTACGAGCAGAAACCCGAAAAGTAGCCATTAATTGTTATCGTGTATTGGTATAGGTAAAAATAATCTCCTACTGCCAATATTTTCAAATGTCGTTTGTCAAAATACCACAACATGGTGATGTTAGGTGATGAAAAAACGACACCAGCTGTTTAAATAGTGCTGTCGAATGGTTTTTGTTTAGATAATCAGTCATATTTTAAGAAATGTAATACATGTAGCTAAACCTAAATTAATGTGATTCTGAAAAGCGTTCCACAGATCAAACTAGTAAAATATCAAATTATAAGTCTAGCTGAGTATCTATTATTCTAAGTATTTACGTCGTGTTGACTTCATTAACGCCTCTGCAGCAGACGTGTTTTCTTTTAATTTATGTATTAATTACTGATATATATTAACTTTTGCTTAGATATTTTTTCGCGTCGTCTGCTTTATTCTGGCATTTCCTTACATTGTTCATTGATAACTACTCATTCAATTAATTTCGTTTTTTGTATAATGATATATTTCAGGTGAAGGTGTTTTTACCACACGGTCCTTTTTAACTGGGGACTTCTTGTTAGAGTACGTTGGAGACCTTATCTCAAACTACCAGCAAGCTAAACGGCTTGATAAGGAATATGGAGCAACTGAAAGTGGTTGTTTCATGTACTTTTTCAAGTACAAAGGAAAAAAACTGTGGTATGTAATTTGTCTTTGCTCAATTTATTTTCAATTCAAAACGGAGATATTAATGTTTATGCCCCCGTTCTTCCACGATTTATTATTGTCCCTGTGTGTTAAAGCGGGGTTTATGTGACCATCCTCGTCTGTACGTCAGTTTGAGGATTCTTCCGTACGTCCGTCAGCAATGTCGAACTACCAAAATGGTCTAAAACGTTAAACCGTAAAAACCTAGTAATTTTCATTGTCTATAAAATGTCCGATCATTTTTCTTTTTAGTATTGACGGAACATGCCATGTATTCAGACAAGGACGGATGGTGAACGATGCCTCAAAAGGTGATGTTCTACAAAACTGTAAACCAAAACTTGTAATTGTGGGCGAGGTTCCCCATCTTTGCTTTTTTGCATCACGAGACATCAACAAAGGAGAAGAGCTCCGATTTGATTACGGAGACAGCAATCTGCCATGGAGAAAGGTAGGTTAATGAAATTTTAAATATAAGTAAACCCACTGTACGCTATTGCTCTTTACGATAACTAGGTAAAGAAATTGAAAACATTGCTTCATTCAAAAATTGCTCATCATCAGAAATTTCTGCTTTGTCAAAATGATTTCGAACGTCCTCTGCTTGTCATAATGTTTTCGAACGTCCTATGCTTGTCACAATGTTTTCGAAAGTCAACTGCTGCATATTCTTCTTAAGGCATATAGTAGCATCCCCACCTTCTCAGTGATTATGCTATGTATACGTGGTCTGGAAATGTTAAAAATTCATACCCTCGTATTACATTTTTACCAATATGTTCAACAACTAACATCGTACAGTACTTTAAAATATAGTTTATGGAAGGTAATTGAAATCTCTAACTAACTGTGTATTTTATTATTCAATTCATACTGTGTTACTCTGTCGGCGATTGTATAATCCGCTTGTATACATCGATTTCACGCTTGCATGACTGATTGCCTAATTAACAAGCTCGCACCGCTGCAGGGGTCATATCTTCAAAGATATGCAGGTCATAAAGATCTCATTAATATTCACGAAAATAGCTATTGATGATCTACAGTTGTATTAGGTAAGTACGTGGGAAGGGTAAAAAGTATATTCTCCTTTTGCCTCAATATTTTCAAATCTTGCCTGCTGCAGATGTGTCAAAATACATCTGCAAGTGGGAATGAGTTAAAGGGCATAAATATGAAAATAAAAATTGAACTTTATTATATCTTTAATGTGCAGTAGTCAAATTTACAAATGCCACACGCAGAAGATATTTAGAAACATTGTGGCAAAAGGATAAAATTCTCTTCAGATAAATTCCTCATTTTGTCACAAAGTACAAACTGTACCATTTTTTTAAAAAGACTTTCCAAAGTTTGGCATACACATTTCCCAAGTCATCAGTTGCATATGGGTTTAAACAATTCTGCAGCAGACGACTTTGAAAACACCTTGACAAAAATTGCTAAAATCTCGTTAAATGCGTCTGTAGGTGGGAAATAGTTAGATATACATTCAACATATGAGCCGTCTCGCGAGAAAACAAACATTGTGGTCTCTGCGTAAAGAGTCGACACGGATCATCCTAATCATGCCACGTAGGTTTACTTGGACAGACACGTTTCGCCTCCTGTTGATTTTCTTTTTCGGGAATCATTACTCTATTCCCCCCCTGATGTGGAATGTGTCGACCCAGATCAGTATGTGCGGACAGCGCAAGCTAATCTGGTCAACACATTACGCAGATGCCACAATGTTGGTTTTCTCGCGTGACGGCTCATATATGCACAGAAGTAGAGCTTGAAAACAACAACATGAATGTCACTATTTAAAAATGATAGGAGAATTATTCAATTAAATAACATTGTTGTAAAAGTTGAAAATGCTCATTATGAACAAGTGCCATTATGTTAACAATAATTGTATGTTGCAGACGCATCAATGACCCATCAAAATGTTTTTGCAAGTAGGAAAGGGTTAAAAATGTGCCACTGACTTGACTACGCTTTTGAAAATATAACTGAACCCTTTTCCCCCAGCTGACACATCAGCAGCAGATCACCTTTGAAAACATTGGTGGCAGAAGAAATAAATGTTCATAATGAGCAGCTTCTCCCATTTGCCAGTTTAATTTTCATTTCCACTAATACACTTTTGTAGTTCTTATTAATTTAATTCCAGCCCAATAAATCGTGCCTCTCATACACCATCCACATATATCATTCAGTAAATATACATTTTGCTCGTCTGTTAATTTCGCGATATTGATGATAAACAAAACAATAAATCATCATCAGTTAACATTCCCATGTTGGAAATTCCTTTGTCAATCCACTTTCAGCAGGGAAAAGAGACGGACCGGCAAGGGTATAACTTTGTTTTATCAAATTCTCCACAGTGTTAGCAATGTTGTTCTTTTTCGCTTGAATGACTATTCGAAAGTATTCCCCGGAAGTAAAATTCACATGAATACGCATGCGCAATTGAAGAGTAATCAAGGGTAGATAACCTAGTTATTGTAAAGAGCAACTATGGTAAATATTCTAAATGATAAAAATAGAAATTATAATAGCGATACAAAATACCACTTATATGAACTTATCAGTTTTAGGAAAATGAGTTTTCGTTTTTCACTGATGTTCTCTGATTTTCTTCGAATGTATGACCAAACTAGATTTTAACATTTTTCAGAAATCCAAGAAGGAACTGAATGGTATGTCAAGATATTTTTTCAATGATTTATTAAATGACCTTTGTGAGATATACTTGTATATAATCATTAGCATTTACATAAATGTATTTAATTATGACGTCTGTTTTAAACTTCAAAACATAAATAATCATATAAAGTGGTTGGTATTGATATATGTGATGGGAATGCAGATAGGTATGGTGCAAGAATCTTTTTTGTCCGGGCAAATGACTATTGCGTACTTTTCTAAATGCTTATTTCTGATAATGAATCATATATTAGTTACCATTACTGAGGATAATCAGTAGGATTCTAATTCTGTCAGTTGTATACAGTCAAACATGTTTTAAACAGCCAGCATGGGGAAATGAAAAAAAAAAAAAAATGACTGCATTAGGAAGGTTGACTGATGAATAAATGGCAAAATAAGAACAAATTCCCAAGTTGGGAAATTTTCAACTGGCTGCAAAACACAAGTTGGCTGCTTTCAGAGGTGACCGCTCAGACAGGTTTGACTGTAATTGTTTTATTGTATGTTCAAGATTTTGGTAGTGGACATGAAGCAAGTGGCAATGGGGACAGTGCGTCCGGTGTTTCAGAGATAAATGCACAAGGTATGACAAGCCACAATTATTGGTAACTGAAATCGTATTATTTTCAAAAGCATGTTTTCGAAGACAAAAGAGGGATTTGGTTGTTTGCATAAAACTGTAATTGTATAACTGATAATTATGTTCGATGTTATAGTAGTTAAACTTGCTAAACACGTTTTATGCTAATTTTACATGCGTAAATATATAAAGTTGGTTACAAACACTTTACAGCTATAACTAGTAATCTTTGTTTAGATATTAAGACTATGTACAACGCTTCGAACTTAAAACACCGATATGTGGCATTCATGCCCAATGTCTTATAAAAAGCGTCTCCGTTGAGGCAGGATGATAACTTTCATGCTCATTTTTTAATATTTGGATGACAAAATGTAACATGTATGATAGTATATTAACTACTTTAACAGTTTAAATTGTAAAACCAGTTTTTAAATTGTTACTCAACAAGTTCACTCATAAAAAAAACCAATAAAATAGGCGCAACATTTATGTTTTATTGTAGTTGAAGAAAAAAGCCGGCATCCCCAAAACAATATATGTTATCCAGCTAACAAAACTCAAAGTACATACAATGAGTCAAAAGATCCAGATCGCAAACTGTCAGGTCATGGTAAGAGAATATCTTTATGTATTCCCTCAACCTGTTATATGAAATTGATTTAGTAGCTTGATTTGAAGTAGATTTGGATAAAGCTCAAATAGAGGCAAGTATGGAAAGCCGGCGCGCCATGCTTTTTGCGAATTGCGAAATGCACTATGCTTTTTGTGAAATGACACTCTTGTACATGGTGAATATTTAGAGAAAATTCCAAATATCTTTTTGTGATAAGCTATATGGCCCAGGGCCTTGATATTTGGTGTGTATCTCATCTCGTCATTTTTATTAAAGATTGCTCAGATTGAGCCCAATTCTGAGAGCCATTTAATCATGTAGGGTCATCATGGCCCTCTTGTCACGTTTTGCTCAAATGAGCACAAATTGCTTATGATGAACTTTTAGGATCATTGGTTGTATGTCGTCACTGTCCTGTTTTCTGGCCTAGAGCAGACCAAGTTTAAACAAAAGAATTGTCCTATAGAATAAGGCTACAGCCCTAAAATATTACGGATAATACATACGCCACATATAATAGTTGATTTTAGTTGATTTTTGCACATTCAGAAACAGAACCTTTAGTCGCTGGGGAGCCACTAACAGTCATAAGCACTCAACAGTCCACAACAGTGACTTATGATGATCGACAGCTTCGGGACAGTCGGCCGACTGCCAGAGACAAGGCAATGGAATCAGACATTGGTATGTTTATATATTTTGAATGTGTGTGTACACGAGTTTATGTAGCACATCTAAGGAAATCAGTTTTCTTACTGAAAGCAGATGAATAAAGAGATTTACGTGTAAAATACTGCTCCAATAGCCCATTGATATTAGATATTACAACATTTGCATACTGACGACGAGATTAACATATGCGCCACATACATGTATTATAATTGATCTTTACTCTTTCATAAGCAGAACCTTCACATTGTTATATTTATAGATTCTGATAGTGTGTGTGTGTGTGTGTGTGTGGGGGGGGGGGGGGGTTATGTAGCACATTGAGTGTGCTACATATAAAGGATTCTTTTTTATCAGTCTAAGAAAAACAGTTTTCTTACTGAAAGCAGATGAATTAAAAGAGGTTTATATGTAAATACTGATACTACAGCCCACGGATATTAAATATTACAACAATTGCACACTGATAGCAAGATAAAACATGCTCCGCATAAATTAGTTGATCTTTGCCCTTTCAGAAGCAGAACCTAGTCATAGGCAATATCAGTCATTTTGCAAATATACCCTCGGTACAATTTTGCGGTATTTCTGTAAAAGGGGGTGGGCATATGAAATCACTATATTTCTGTAACTGGTAGTCAGAATTTCCTTATATTTCACATACAATCCTGTATTTGTATATAGATTTTGAAAATACTAGGATATAGAGTATCTGCAGACTAGTGCATTAGCTCCCACTACCATAATGGCAACAGTCTACAGACTGGTTTTCACTTTTTAAACACATGTCCCTCTCCCTCTCTGTCTCTATCTTTTTCCCCTCTCTATTTCAGTATCTGTCTCACATTCTCTCTTTATGTATAGACCTCTCTCTCTCTCTCTCTCTCTCTCTCTCTCTCTATTTTGGTATCTGTCTCACATTCTCTCTTATGTATAGACCTTTCTCTATTTCCCCCTCTCTCTGTCTGTCTTTATCCCTCTCTCTCCACATATATATATATATATATATATATATCCCTCTCCCTCTTGCTGTTTAAACGTGCTGTCTCTCTCTATATATATGTATATATTGAAGGTGTATAACGCTTTCTCTCTCTTCCTTTCTCTTTCTCTCTCTCTTTTCCCGTGCTATATCCCTCTCTGTCTGTCTATCATTCAGTTTGTATAACATTGTTAAACATCTTAACAGCATCCCGTGCACCTGGGACTGCAACAACCTTGGAACCTGGTGCAACGTCAACACCCGTTGCTGTAGGAACACAACCAGGCACTTCCCCTGCAGTTGGAGCTTCGACCTCAGTAATAGGCACCGGTACTGCAGCGACTCGAGCACCTAGACCCTCAGTGACACCTGCACCTGGATTGACACCAGTTACTGGACCAGGCTCATGTCCACCTGGACCGCCGTCTGTCACAACATCGTCTTTAGTATTTACAACACCAGCAGGTACATGTGTAAATCAATATAGTGCATCATATCCATATTATTTCGGTTTAAAGCTGTTTGAGAGTATTGACAATTATTGATGGCTTTATCTAGAAATGTGTCTTACTTTAAAGCGGATTTTCTCTAAAAAAAATTTGAAGTTTCCTAGAAGGGACGAACGTCATTGCAAATACATCAAAAGCAATAAATATCACATTCATGCTGCCGCTTTATATGGTTTATGGCGACAGTCTACAGACTGGTTTTTACTTTTTTAAATACATGTCTCTCTCCCTCTCTGTCCTTCACTTTTTCCCCTCTCTTTTTTTTGCAATAGTTATGCATCTCGAAACTTTGTCTATATAGCATATTCACTTGAGAACGAAACTCAAGTTTCCAAACAGGTAGAAGTGCATAAAGCAGTGATTATTAGTTAATACCAAAGTCAGCTAGGCTGGTAAGCAGAGTAAGACTTCCAACTCTGAACAAGTGTGGATAAACTGTTTTGCTCAAGGAAACACCCGGCTGCCCCTGCAGAGATCGAACCTACTACTCAGGCAACCATGATCTCAGGTCCCTGTCTCTTCCAGCTAAGCTAACTGGTCTCACAGACTTTATTTTGAGCTTATATATACAGACATATTAAAAGCAATAATTAAAAGGACAAATCTTGATCTTTATATTTTGTAGCGGCATATATTGTGGCGGCACTGGCACTCTTGTTTTTAGCTCACCTATGCACGAAGTGCAAGGTGAGCTTTTGTTATCACTGAATGTCCGGCGTCCGTCGTCGTCGTCGTCTGTCCGTGCGTCCGTCCGTCCGTCCGTCCATCCGTCTGTTAACAATTTCCTACAAATGAATTCTTCTACTAAACCAATGAACAGATTTCAAAATAACTTCACAGGAATAGTCCTTAGGTGGTCCCCTTTCAAAGTTGTTCAAAGAATTTAATTCCAAGTAGAACTTTGGCTGTTGCGGCATCAGAAAAGGGGAAAATTGCCAAATCTTAAAAAATCTTCTTGTCCAAATTTGCTGGCCCGATTTGAAAATTATTTTGCACAAATGTTCCTTAGGACAGCCTCTACCAAGATTGTTCAAATATTTCTGATCCGTTGAAAAACATGGCCGCAAGGGGGCGGGGCTTGTTTTCCTTATATGTGCATTTTTAAAACTTTAGAAAATCTTTTTGTTCAATAGTACTGGCCAGATTTCAAAATAATTTCACAGAAATGGTCCTTAGGTGGTACCCTTTCAAAGTTGTTCAAAGAATTCCATTCCAAGTAGAACTTAGGTTGCTGCAGCATCAGAAAAGGGGAAAATTGCCAAATCTTAAAAAAAGTTTCTTATTCATAAGTGTTGGCCCGATTTAAAAATTATTTTGCACATATGTTCCTTGGGGCACCCACTAAGAAGCTTGTTCAAATATTTCTGATCCGTTGAAAAACATGGCCGCAAGGAGGTGGGGCTTGTTTTCCTTATGTGCATTTATAAAACTTTAAAAAATCTTCTTGTCCAATAGTACTGGCCAAATCTCAATATAACTTCACAGAAATGGTCCTAAGGTGGTTCCCTTTCAATGTTGTTCAAAGAATTTAACTCCAAGTAGAACTTTGGTTGCTGCGGCATTAGAAAAGGGGAAAATTGCCAAATCTTAAAAAAACTTCTTGTCCAAAAGTACTGGCCCGACTTATAATTATTTTGCACAAATGTTCCTAAGGGCACCCTCTATAAAGATTGTTTAATTATTTCCGATCCGTTGAAAAACATGGCTGCAATGGGGCCTAACATCTACATGCTACATATTATGAATCCTATAGATCAGGTGAGCGATCCAGGGCCATCATGGCCCTCTTGTTTCTATTAGCATCATCATATTGTCATTATTAATGTTATTATTTAAGGTGATCTGTCATCCAGCGAAGAGGAATATGTTTCGGATTCTTCGTACAAACCGTCGAAAGGTGTGTTTATAGTTATATTTTATTCAATATAGTACATGTGATGAATGTTTTCTGAACCCAAAGTGACTGTTCTATTTACATAGGTCCAGATTGGCAGATATCTACATTTCATTAATTACTAGATATAATTAATAAGTCCCCTTAGTTACAAAACTCACTCTATGGATGGTTATGTTGTGATAACCATTGTCTAAAATTGATTAAAGTGGTTTTTATACGACCGTACCAAAACAGTTATGGAATCACGTAATTGGCCCATGGTATTTAAGCTGAATCTGCATCTACTAATGAATTACTACAAGAACAATAAAAAATGTCAATAGGTTCTCTCTGTCTGTTTTTCTTTAAAAAAAAGCTAAAGGTGTCCTGCCAATCTTTAACCCGATGCAGTAGACTTGTGACAGTTTGGCACTATTGTTTTATTTTTAGCTCTACTGGCCAAAGGCCAGAAGGACTTATGTCGTGGCGATTCGTCCGTTGTCCGTGCATGCGTGCGTCTGTAAACAATTTCTTGTTAACACGATACAGTCTATATTTTTTATTGTATCTTAATCAAACTTAAACAGTAGTTAGATATCCATGAGAGCTCGGTTCCTTTCTTAAACCAGCCAGATCGGCCCATGCATGACTAGATTATGGCCTATGAAATTGTCAAAATTGCTATAATAGACCTTGTTAACATGATACAGCCTTTATTTTTGATTGTATCTCAATCAAACTTATACAGTAGTTAGATATCCATGAGAGCTCGGTTCCTTTCTTAAACCAGCCAGATCTACCCATGCATGACTGGATTATGGCCATTGAAATTGTCAGAATTGCTATAATAGACCTTGTTTACATGATACAGTCTTTATTTTTGATTGTATCTCAACCAAACTTATACAGTAGTTAGATATCCGTGAGAGCTCGGTTCCTTTCTTAAACCAGCCAGATCCGCTCATGCATGACTGGATTACGACCCTTGAGATTGTCAAAATTGCTATTATAGACCTTGTTAACACGATACAGTCTTTATTATGTCTCCCCTTGTATACAAGGTCAAGTTTGAAGGTCAAAGGTATGAGACTTTATTTTGTGTCCGCTCCATATCTCCAAAACAGCTTAATTTTTTTTCATGAAACGTCACATGTTCACCTCATCAACGTCACCCTTGAAGGTCAAAGGTTTGAGGCTTTATTTCGTGTCCGCTCCATATCTCTAAGACGATGTAAACCATTTGCAATCATGTTCACTTTGTACCAGGTCAAGACAAAACATTAGTAATTAAAAATTGAGTACTGTCCGACTTGGTGAAATTTTTGTTTGTCTGCTTTATAGGTTGGAATGTTTTGAGAGGTTTTGACAGATATTTGAGGGGGAGACATATGTTTTTGTCAAAACAATTCTAGTTTTTTATTGTATCTCAACCAAGTACTTATACATGTGAAATGTCTACTATTTTTCTTTGCAAGTCCCTTTAATTAAGTGACACACTATAACACACGTTCAAGCAATGTTGATTGGTGGAAAAACATGGCTGCCACAGGACAGGGCTATTCAGCCTTATCTGGTAATAGTGAAAACTAAAAAATTCTTCCCTCCAAAAGTGTCGGGCTCATTTTGAAATATAAGAGCGATTCCAGGGCCATCTTGCTATTAAGAAATTGATTGATATTTTATTTAAAACTAAGAAAAAAATAGACTAGCACTGGCATGAGTGTAAAGGTTGATAGGTAAAGAGTTTGAATCCCAGCTCGGCCAACTTTCTTTCCAACGTTTGACAAGTCATTGTGACAACTTGTCATCCGTCTTTCACCAATGGGTTGTTAAACAGTCTATTGGAAAAGCGGCCAGTTGCTTGGAAAGAATGTTGTGTGTTGTACTGGTGTGGAAAAATCAGGAAAAAAAGAGGAAATAAACTGGTCGCGGTAATATGGCGTTAACCCCCAATCAATCAATTAATTGTAGTAATGTACATGTATGTAACTCAATTATTTAAGTGTGTAAGTAGTACTTATAAACATTTCTTAAACCAAAAAATATATTTGAAGCCAATTTACTATTTTATACTGAAACAGCTGAATCCGACTCCGATGAGGATTATAGTGATTTAATCTCAGAGCTGGAATTGCAAGAAGAGGTGAAGAGCTCTACATCCAGCATACAATCACAGGAGCCCATTAATATTGATATGGAGTGGAAAGAGGGCAGAAAAAAGTTCATCCAGAATAGTAAGTTAAGCATTTAATAGGTTAAAGGTGCCAACTTTAAAACTATAGATAATAAAGTTTAATGAATCAGAGTAATTATATTATTTTTCAGTACTTAAGAAACATGTGAAATATGCACATTCTATGCTTTATAATAATTGGGTAGACATCTACCAAGTGAGCCAAATTGAGAACATCTTTTTGATTCAGTCAAAATATGATTCGACATACAATATCATCTAATGACCTTGGATAATTGTGTGAAGTTTCAAAGCAACAGTATACACAGTGTCTGAGGAAAGGCTTTGCAAACGAAGGTTTGACCAAGCTTGCAATGCAAATGTGACATGGACATCTGGTTGACTACATAAGCTCTCCTATTTCTTAGAATAGGCGAGCTAATGATCATTTTTGTTTTAATTGTTTTCATAAGTGATTTAAGTGAGCAAAATTAGGATTGTTTCCTAGTATTAAAACTACCACCCACTTTATTTAACAATCACATAATCAATTGCTGATTCAGATGACACCCTGCTAGACTCAGACATCAGTGATATGGTCCCGTTAGAAGCTGAAGTAACTGCTGGGCAATACACACAGAAAACTAGGTAATTATCCGCTGCTCTTTTAATCAGATTAAATTAATTATTTGTTATCAATCAGCTTTTAAGTTCAAGATGAGGTATAGTGATTGGTCACAGTCTGTCGTTTGTCCATTTGTCTGTTTACATTTTGGTTCAATGACATCTCTTAACCCCCCTTTTCCTCATATAGACGCTTTCTGACGCCTTTGCAGCAGACGGCTTTTTGAAAACATAGTAACGAAAGAAGAAATTGCACAAAACTTGCAATTTCTCCTTTTGCCACAATGTTTTCAACTTTCAGTCATAGGTTATCCATTCAATTAGAGATTTTCAATTTGTTGACAAAATATGTTCAAAATCATCTGATGCAGAATTGTCGTATGAGGGAAAGGGTTAAACCAATGAATGGTTGCATGTTTTATCAGTCTGGTTTTATATCTATAGACTCATAGGGAAAATGTTGATATATGCATATGACCCAGAAAAAATGTAAGCCGTAATAGTCTGTATGTTTTCTGGTCAACTATCAAAGTAATGCAAGATTTAACTTTGTCTTACCTTTCAAAATCCCGAAAAAAGGTAATCAAAAAATTACCATTTGTTGGTGGTCTTCGGATTCTTGTGCATGGAGAATTTGGGGAGGGAGATTTTAATCATGTTGAATCATAGAGATTTTAGTGACAGGTGAAGTTAATTCATATGAGTGAAATGTAACAATTTTTGCAGATCACCAGATGAGGTTAGGGAGAGAATCAATTATAAGGAAAGCTCAACAGATGTTGAAGAAGATAACACAAGAAAAAGGAAATTACTCTTTCAAAACAGTAAGAACAAATAACAAGTATGTCCACACAATATGATGTGAAGAGTAACCTCTCCCCCAACTTTGGGGATACATGTTGTTTTTGTCCTGTGCAACTGTTGCACTTCGCTTTTCACTTTAAACAGTTCCATAGAAGCCAGTCTTTAATTTCATAGGATTAAAAGACTTAATTGAGAGGATGTCGACTATTCTTATTTTGGATTAAAGTTCAAGGTCACAGGGGCCATACAGGTTGAATCCATTTCAGCTCTATACTATACCTCAAGAACATTTTGTCACATATTCTTTTAATTTCACAGGAGGGTTTGACTCCTTCAGTATATTACCCCTTTTGTTTTTTTGGTCTAATGTAAGGGTCACAAGGACTTGTAAATGTCAAACCTTTTTCCCCTCAATACCTCAAAACTTCATAGGAGGATAAACTTCATGAGTAGATGACCCCTGAGGTTTTTGGAGTCGAAGGGTAACAGGAACTGTAAATGTCAAATTGGTTTCTGCCCAATATCTCAAGAACCCTTTGACCCAGAGTCATCAAACTTCACATCATGATTGGACTCCTTGGGTAGACAACCCGCTTCACCAGGTTCAAGTCACAGGAGCTGTGAAATATATCTCGAGAATCCTTTGACTCGTAGTTATCAAACTTCACAGGTTTTTTTGGGTCACTAGTTTGCCTAATATGGCTATAGTGAAAACTTATAAATTTTTCTCCTCCAAAAATGATAGCCAATTTTCAAATAACTTTGTAGAAATGATAATTGTGTGACCCTCTACAAGATTCATCAAGCCATGCTGAATGGTCAAAAAATAAATCTTCTCCTCTGAAAATGTCTGGCAGATTTTCAAATGATTTAGTAGAAATGTTCCTAGGTTGACCCTCTATCAAAATTGTATAGGCCAGATTGGTTGATCTGAGACAATGGCCACCAGGGGACAGGGCTTATACGGGTTAATGGAAAAAATTCATGTAAGCGATATATGGGTAATGTGAAGAAAAAAAAAAGGCCATCATGGCCCTCTTGTTTAGCTCAATTAGTACAAAGTGCTCAGTGTGAGCTGTAGGCTGCATTGGATGTCTGGTGTCCTTCAAACACAATTGGTTTGTTTACACTTTAGCATCTACATTCTTTATCAAACTTTGCAACACTATTAATGGCCAGAATGGTCAAATATAATTATACAGATTTTACCATATTCTTAAAAAAGGCAAGTTTTACTTTGTTGACTCTCTGCTTTCTGCATTTGTCAAGCAGTTATATTTACATTCCCACTTGATTTTTAGCTCGCCTATTCGAAGAAATAGGGGAGCTTATGTTATCACCACGGCGTTGGCGTTGGTGTTGGCGTTGGCATCCGCGTTGCCAGCTTGGTCAAACCTTTGCGTGCAAGGCCTTTTCTCAGACACTGTGTATGCTGTTGCTTTAAAACTTCATACAATTATTCAAGGTCATTAGGGGACCTTGTATGTCAAGTCCCATAACTCTGGAATGGATTTTGACTGAATTGTGCCCCTTTTTTGGACTTAGAACTTTGGTCAAACCTTTGCGTGCAAGGCCTTTTCTCAAGACACTGTGTATGTTATTGCTTTGAAACTTCACACACTTATTCAGGGTCATTAGGGGACCTTGTATGTCAAGTCCCATAACTCTGGAATGGACTTTGACTGAATTGTGCCCCTTTTTTGGACTTAGAACTTTGGTCAAACCTTTGTGTGCAAGGCCTTTTCTCAGACACTGTGTATGCTGTTGCTTTGAAACTTCACACACTTATTCAAGGTCATAATATGACCCTGTTTGTCAAGTCCCATAACTCTGGAATGGATTTTGACTGAATTGTGCCCCTTTTTGGACTTAGAATTTTGGTCAAACCTTTGTGTACAAGGCCTTTTCTCAGACACTGTGTATGCTGTTGGTTTGAAACTTCACACACTTACTCAGGATCATTAGGGGACCTTGTATGTCATGTCCCATAACTCTGGAATGGATTTTGACTGAATTGTGCCCCTTTTTGGCCTTATAATTTTGGTCAAACCTTTGCGTGCAAGGCCTTTTCTCAGGGACAGTGTATGCTGTTGGTTTGAAACTTCACACACTTATTCAGGGTCGTTAGGGGACCTTGTATGTCAAGTCCCATAACTCTGGAAGGGATTTTGACTGAATTGTGCCCCTATTTAGACTTAGAATTTTGGTCAAACCTTTGTGTGCAAGGCCTTTTCTCAGACACTGTGTATGCTGTTGTTTTGAAACTTCACACACTTATTCAGGGTCATTAGGTGACCCTGTATTTCAAGTCCAATACTTCTGGAATGGATTTTGACTGAATTGTCCCTTTTTGAACTTAAAGTTTTGGTCAAACCTTTGCATACAAAGTATTTTCTCAGACACTGTGTAAGCTGTTGGTTTGAAACTTCACACACTTATTCAGGGTCGTAATATGACCCTGTATGTCAAGTCCAATACTTCTGGAATGGATTTTGATGGAATTGTGCCCCATTTCGGACTTAGAATTTTTGTCAAACCTTTGTGTGCAAGGCCTCTCTTCAGACAATGTATGCTGTTGGTTTGAAACTTCACACACTAATTCAACGTCTTGAGATGACCTTGTATGTCAAGTCCCATAACTCTGGAATAAATTTCTACTGAATTGTGCCCCTTTTTAGACTTAGAATATTGGTCAAACCTTTGTGTGCAATGCCTTTTCTCAGACAATGTGTTAGCTGTTGCTTTGAAACTTCACACACTTATTCGGGGCCATTATACCTAATGCTATAACTGTTCTGAAGTAGGCCCTGATAGACGATAGCCTTGATAGGCGAGTTATATTTCCTCCGACAACTCTTGTCTTTACATGTAAACTCTGTTCATTTTGCATTAACCGGTTGACCTTTCATCACCTCTGTAGGAAAAATGACATCAATGTTTATTTCAAAAGTGTGATGTCATTTAACCAATGATTTCAACGTTACAAATATGAGCTTTTCATCTAAACAAAAACATTATGTCGGTAACAGTTATTCATGGGTATTAAAGACTTGTTTGTAAACACTTTTAGGTTGAATACAATAAAGTAATGAAAAGGAGAAAATGTAAATACAAAGATTGATTCTTATTTTTCGTGCGTTCATGCAGTATGAAAGCTCGGCCGAGATTTTGCAAATCTTCCAAGAAGCGCTAACCTGAAGATGTGCATGCCTAATTAATCAAGATAAGTTGGTCTGTAATTATGGTCCTTATTTGACAAAATGTTGTAAAATTCTTTTAAACTGTTCTTACTCTATCATTTCGGTTTCAAAAACAACATAATAAAGCTTTGAAATAATGCATCTTCTTCAAGAGCAAAGGCACCCAGGTGAGCAAAAAAAGGGCCATCTTAGCCCTTTTGTTTTAAAATTATGAAATGCAATACTTTCAGTATTTGTGGAAACTTATGAAGCCAAGGAAGGAAAGAGGAACTACGCAAAAACATCATATTGTACTTACTGCCAGGGGCTATACAAATCCAAAATCTCTAAGCATCTGATGGCAATACATGGGAATGAAGACGAAGTAAGAGTGATAGTAGCTCTTCCATTAAGATCAGCAAAAAGAAAAATGGAACTGCAGAGACTAGCAACTAAGGGAAATTACCTTCACAATCTGGAGGTATGTCTACATGGTTTCCTTTTACTATTCATAGTGCATGTACATGTATGTGTCTAAGTTGTTTCTGTAAGCTCAATTCAGCACTCTTTTTATCTGGACAAATTATTTTGACCACTTATTATCATTGCTAATTGCTATAGTTTGATTCACATACCTTGTAAGCACTACTCCTCCTTAAGGGCTCAGTTGATTTGATTCAATATCACATACCTTGTAATTTGTCTGTCCACATTTCTTGTAAGCACTACTCCTCCTTAACAGCTCAATGTATTTGGTTCGAACTTTACATGAAGGTTACACATCATATATATATATAGATATGCATGAATGAAGATCATAACCCTCAGATTATTCCAAGGGAAGATAATTCAACTTAGAGGATACCTGTGAGGGAATCCTGTCCACATACCTTATAATTTATCTGTCCACATTTCTTGTAAGCACTTCTCCTCCTAAACAGCTCTATGGATTCGGTTTAAACTTTACATGAAGGTTACACATCATATGTAGATATACATGAAGGAAGATCATATGCCACAGATTCTTCCAAGGGTAGATAATTTAACTAAGAGGTTACTTGCGAGGGACTCCTGTGCACATACCTTGTAAGCGCTACTCCTCCTAAAGGGCTCAGTTGATTTGATTCAAACTGTATATTATTATGAAGGCTACACATCATATGTAGATATGCATGAAGGAAGATTATACGCCTCAGATTTTTCAAAGGGGAGATAATTCAACTTAGAGGTTACCTGCGAGGGACTCCTGTGCACATACCTTGCAAGCACTACTCCTCCTAAAGGGCTCAGTTGATTTGATTTAAACTGTATATGAAGGCTACACATTATATGTAGATATGCATGAATATTATGCAACATTCAATATTTTTTTGATCGGAAAGACATTTAGAATTTCAACAGCAAAGTAGAAACTTAACCATTGTATCCGATGCTTTGGGAGGGGAGCGGGGGTATTCTTCAATGATCTTTACTCGCAGTATTTCTAGTTTGTTTTTGTTATGGGTATCTTATTTGCATATTAATGTTATTCATTCCGTAAAAGGGATGTAAATACGGAATGAATGGCAAAAACATCAAAGGAAATATACCAGCAAATACACTTGGTGTGTAAGTCCGTCTGTCTGTCTGTCAATATACTTGTAAGCGCAACTCCTCCTTATCAGCTGGACTAATTCTGATGAAACTTTACACAGTTGCAGTACACAACTTGAGGATGTACATGAAGTAAGATTATCCCTGTCCGTCTGTGTCCATATGTCTTGTAGGCGTAGGAAGGAGGGTATCCTTTTGCGAGTTCACTAACAGTTTATAGTCATTTTTATAAGCTTAATTTAGTATCAGCTAGCCTGTATTTAACAGAAAGTTGACTTTTGATTTTTACAAACAAAATTTAATGAAATTGTGTATGCTACATTTAACCATTACCCTCATACAGAAACTTTCTGACACCTTTTCATAAGACGGATGTTCGAAAACATATTGACAAAAGAAGAAATTGCTTAAAACCAGCAATTTATTCTTTTGCGACAATTGTTTTCACTTTTAGTCATAGATTACCATTGAATTGGAGTTTTTCATTTTTTGACAAAATATGTTCAAAGTCACCTGCTGCAGAATTGTCAAAGGAGGAAAAGGGTTAAATATTTTCCAATTGGCCAAAAGATTATTCTTATGGAATATTATGCATAACTTATTAAATTGTCAGGTATTAATATATAAACAGACCAGCTTTGAAATGTTACCAATATTTGTAATGTTTCAGGTTCTTAAAAAAGGCCATGGAGATCTCGTAGTATACAGGAGACCAATGAAAAGGGTCTGTGCTAGTGAATATTTACCCTGTGAATATTGCCTTATCTTTTTTCATCAAAACCAGTTATGGTCTCACATTAAAACCTGCTCCTTCAAAAATGAAAATGAAGAGAACCCCAAAAATTATATCCGGAATGGAAGGATAATGTTGGCACCTTTTCTGAAAAGAGGAGAAACTGAGGATGATGAACTTGATCTCATATTGGATAAAATGAAAGAAACATCACAAAACCCTGGCTTAAAAGCTATATGTATGGAGGACCCCCTCATCAGAGAATTCGGTTTTTCACTTATAGATAGATGCGGAACTCTGGAAGAGCAGAGAAGGAAAGATCAAGATAATATGAGGACAAAATTACGCACTGTTGCTAGGCTTTTAAAAAAGCTTAATGAAAAAAGGCTTTTTAACAACCAATTATCCTTCTATATTTGTGCAAGAGAATTTCAAAATGTTGTAACAAGTGTTAAGGAATTGTCCAGGGAGTCAGACTCACCCCAGTTGGCGGTAGCCTTGGGAAGCTACATTAAACAAATTAGTCTTCTCAAGGCTAGTTTAGGCCTTCAACAAGATGATGTTAGAATGAAAAAGGAGGCAAATGATTTTCAGGAAATGTTTCACGCACACTGGAACTCTAAGGTGTCTTCAGTGGCAAATCGTACGAAGCGCCTTAGAACATTAAATACCAGCCAAAACATTCCATCGACAGATGATTTGGTTAAATTGAAAGATTTCGTAGTAAAACAAATTGCTCTGGGACTCAAAAACAGTCAACCCACTTATGAGGAATATGCTCATCTCTGCCAATTAGTTCTGTCAAGAATAGTCCTTTTTAACAAAAGAAGAATAGGAGAAGTTGAAGAATTGAAGGTTTCAGACTTCAGAAACAGAATAAAGGGTAACGATATGGGAAGTAACTCCCAGATCATCAACTCTCTAGAGATATCTGAAAGAGCATTATTGAAGAGGTAGGTTCAACCATCATGATGCTTATTATTATCAGCTTAATATTGTGTGATGATATAGTTTGCATCTGTATATAAGAAACAAACCTGCGCTTATCTTACTAAATAAGTATGATGTTTATACAAATATAACCTTTAACAGGTACGTAGACACAAAATAGTTCCTTACTTAAGTCATTAATTAGCATAAAATAAAAATAAAATTTGTTCATATCGAGTGGATAAGGATTATATTTCATCGAGAAGTGATAAATTTTTAATATTTCACTCGCGCTCGTGAAGATATTTAATTTTATCACTTCTCAATGAAATATAATCCTTATCCACTCGATACATAGAGGATATTTGTTCGTATCAAGTGGACAAGGATTATATTTCATCGAGAAGTGATAAAACTAAATATTTTAAATATTAAAATTTTATCACTTCTCGATGAAATATAATCCTTATAAATTTTCTTTTAATTTTATGCTTATTGATGACTAAAGTAGGGAACTTTTTTGCGCCTTCGTACCTGTTAACGTACGTTACATCATTTTTTCATATTCCACAGTGGAATATGGATTTTATTTCACTGATAGAACACAGTATTACTGTGTAATTGTGGTTTTCTCCAGAGACTCATATTTATTTTTGACAAGCAACTCCATTACTTCAAGAAAAATTCAAATAAGTAAATAATTCAACATTTCAGAATGGAGCTTGTGGAGGTAAGAGGGAAGAGCACTAGAGGTCTTCGGAAAGTGTTTGTTCTGTTTACACATGACATGGTGGCTGGCATAAATCATCTGTTAGCCACTAGGATATATGCTGGTGTCAATCCAGATAATGTCTACCTTTTTGGAAGAACAAGCACTACCCCCCAAGATGGATGCACAGCCATGAGAATGGTCACTGAAGCCTGCCCTGGACTTGGAGATAAAACTTTGATCCGAACACGTCTACTCAGAAAATACCTTGCGACAACAACACAGGTACTTATCTATCTATCTAAACTCATATTCAATTATTTCACTGCTGACACAATCCTTTATCTTCGTAGAGCTGAGCTTCAGTAGCTAAGTTGGTAGCAACCATTCTGTCAATCCAGGGGTTATGAGAATGAATCCCAGCCCAACCCAAACTCTGTCTGACGTTTGACAAAAGTCACTGTGACATGCATCATTCACCTTTCACCAATGGGCTTTTTAACAGTCTATGGGGAAAAGCAACCAGTTGCTTAGGAAGGATGTTTTGAGGTGTACTGGTGTGGAAAAACCAGGAAACACATGAGTAAGTGAACTGATTCCTGTGATATGACTGAAAGATTATTAAAACGGCGTTAATCCCTTATCAATAAATCAATTGACTTCGGAAAATCTTAAAATTGTGTTTGTTTATAAATGAGTTGTGCTTTTAAGAATGTTTTCATTTGTACGAATTTTTGCATTCATGTATATTAGAAAATTGAATTTCCTGAAAAAACCACTGTTTCAATGATTTGTATGGGGAACCTCTATACACGAAAGTATAATGATTCTATAAAGTTGAAAAATATCTTACTTGTTTAAAGAAGCTTTTCCCACCATTTCCTGATGTGTTTGTACAGTAAATTGCATGTCACTGAGGCATTGTTCCTTCGCTTGTACAAATTTCAGTAACAAAACTGTATGATTTTCGTAACACCACCCCACCCACAACATCCTTCACAAAGGGGTCATGATTTAGTATACAACAGAAACAAATAAATGCACCAATATCTCTTATTTGAGCAAGAAATTTACGTTAAAGTATTTCACACACTATAATAAATTCCTTTTATAGTTTATACGATGTTTAATTTTTAATCTCGACCACTGGCTATGTGTATAACTTTACTATGTGATAAATGGCCAGATGAGGGTGAATGACGTCACGATTCTTATCAGAATGTCTCTCGATTGACTGATGAGCAAAGAGTGACTGCGCCCTGTATCGGAACCGAAAGGTACTTTTAGTGGTCTTAAAATTGCTATTTTTTTATCATAAGGTGTTTGTTAAAGAAATGCATGTTAAATAAATTTTAGTTGAGATATTTTTCATTTCAAAATGGGTTGTTTTCAGCCGAGCTTATTCCTTAAGTGACCCTCTGTAAGATTCCTTCAAGCCATGTTGATTGCTTGCAAAACATGGGCCAAGGGGGCAGGGCTACTTGGCTTATATGACTTTAGTGAAAACTTAAAAAAAAAAATTCTCTAAAAGTGTCAGGCCAATTTTCAAATAATTTTGTAAAAACGTTCCTTATGTGACCTCTGTCAGATTCCTTCAAGCCATGTTGATTGATTGAAAAACATGGCTGCCAGGAGGCAGAGCTATTTTGCCTTATATGGCTTTAGTGAAAACTTATAAAAAATCTTCCTCTCCAAAAGTGTCCGACCAATTTACAAATAATGTTGTAGAAATGTTCCTAGGGTGTCCCTCTATCAGATTCTTTCAAGCCATGTTGATTGGTCAGAAAAAATTGTCGCTTGGGGGCGGGGCTGATATGGCTGAAGTGAAGGGGGAAAAATCGGTTGAGTGATCCCGGGTCATCATGGCCCTCTTGTTAGATCACTTGCCCCGGAGGCTCAAGGTGATATATTCTGATCACTTTCTGTCTGTTTTTACATGCTATTCTAATTACTTTTTGTCTGTCCGGCCTCGTCCGTCGTTAAAATTTAGACATTTAAACATTTAGATCATCTCCTCCTTAACCACTTGACCAATTTCAACCAAACTTCACAGGAATGTTCCTTTGGTGGACCTCTTTCAAAATAGTTCAAGCCATGTTGATTGGTCAGAAAAAATTGTCGCTTGGGGGCGGTGCTGATATGGCTGAAGTGAAGGGGGAAAAATCGGTTGAGTGATCCCGGGTCATCATGGCCCTCTTGTTAGATCACTTGCCCCGGAGGCTCAAGGTGATATATTCTGATCACTTTCTGTCTGTTTTTACATGCTATTCTAATTACTTTTTGTCTGTCTGGCCTCGTCCGTCGTTAAAATTTAGACATTTAAACATTTAGATCATCTCCTCCTTAACCACTTGACCAATTTCAACCAAACTTCACAGGAATGTTCCTTTGGTGGACCTCTTTCAAAATAGTTCAAAGATTTAAATTCCATCAAGAACTTTGGTTGCTGCGGCAACAAAAAAGAGAAAATTGCCAAATCTTAATAAATCTTCTTGTCCAAAAGTACTGGCCCGATTTGAAAATTATTTTGCACAAATGTTCCTTGGGGCATCCTTTACCAAGATTGTTCAAATATTTCCGATTCGTTGAAAAACATGGCCGCCAGGGGGCGGATCTTGTTTTCCTTATATATACATTGTTAAAACTTTAAAAATCTTCTTGTCCAAAAGCACATGCCTAATTTGACAATTATTTTCCACAAATTTTCCATGGGGCACTCCAAGATTGTTCAAATATTTCTGATCTGTAGAAATACATGGCCGCCAGGGGGGTGGAGCTTTTTCTCCTTATATGTGCATTGTTAAAACTTTGAAAATCTTTTTGTCCAAAAGTATAAGCCCAATTTGGAAGTTATTTTGCACAAATGTTCCTTTGGGCACTCTTTACCAAGATTGATCAAATATTTCCGATCCGTTGAAAAAACATGGCTGCCAGGGGGCTAAGCTTGTTTTCCTTATATGTGCATTGTTAAAACTTAAAAAATCTTACTGCCAATAGAATTACCCTGATTCGAAAATCATTTTTCACAAATGTTCTTTGGGGCACCCTCTACCAAGATTGTTCAAATATGTTCGATCTGTTGAAAAACATGGCTGTCAGGGTTGCTGCGTTATCAGAAAGGGTGCAAAATGCCCAAGCTTTAAATATCTTCTTCTCTGAATCTGCATGTAAGATTCCAATATAGTTTGGTAGAAATGTTCCTTAAGTGAGCCTCTACAAAGATTGTTCAAGGCATACTGCTTGGTTTGAAAACATGGCAGTCAGGAGGCATCAGAAAAGGGGCAAAATGACAAAATTTGGAATTTCCATTTGTATCCAATCAAACTTATATAGTAGTTAGATATCCATGAGAGCTTGGTTCCTTTCGAAAACCAGCCAGGTCCGCCAGGTCCGCCCATGCATGACTGGATTACAGCCCTTGAAATTGTCAAAATTGCTATAATATAGCTTGTTAACACAATACAGTCTTTTTTTTTTATTGTCACAAAATTCCCTTCAAGATCCATGCCAGAAGAGCATAGCCCCTAATGGGCCTCTTGTTATTTAGATATGGAACAAGCAATATGATCATTTTGTGGAATGCTGACAACACTCAATGTCACTTTGACTTTTCAGCTCAAGGTCACGTTGTACTTGCATACTGATTTTAAAATCAATAGGGGTCTTCTACTGGGCATGGCAAAACTGCATACCAAGTATGAAATTCCTTGGCCCAAGCTTTCTTCAGCAATTGAGTGGAAACCAATTTTTACCTCACAAAGTCACCATGACCTTGACCTTCTGACATCAAAATCAATACTGGTCATCTACTGGTCATGACCAGTCTGCATACCAGTATGAAGTTCCTATGCCAAGGCATTCTTCAGCTGTTGAGCAGAAACAAGTGGAAACCATTTTTCAGCTGAAGGTTACCATGACCTTTGACCTTGTGACCTCTAAACCAAAAGGGGTCATCTGCTTGTGGTGACCAACCTGCACACCAAGTAGTACCTTTCATGGCCAAAGCATTATTCAGTTATTAAACAAAAACAATTTTTCAGCTCATTTTCACTGTGACCTTGACTTTATACAATCATACCTCAAAATCAATAGGGGTCTTTTCAACTGGGCATGTCCAACCTGCATACCAAGTATTGAGTTCCTCTGCTACAGCGTTCTTCAGTTATTGAGCAGAAACCATTATTTACCTAACAAGGTCACCATGGCCTTGACCTTTGACCTTCTGACATAAAAATCAATAGGGATCATCTACTCGTCATGACCAACCTTCATACCAAGTATGAATTTCCTACGCCCAAGCATTCCATTGAGCAGAAAGATGAGAAACCATTTTTCGGCTGTAGGTTACCATGACCTTGACCTTTGACTTAGTGAACTCAAAATCAATAGGGGTCTGCTGGTTATATCAACTTGCACACCAAGTATTTACTTCCATGGCCAAAACATTCTACAGTAATTAATCAAAGGCAATTGTTCAGCTTAAAAACAGTGTGACCTTGACTTTAGATGTACTGACCTCAAAATTAATAGGGGTCTGCTTCTTGGCATGGCCAACCTGCATACCAAGTATTCAATTCCTCAGCCAAAGCGTTCTTCAGTTAATGAGCAGAAACCTTTTTTTACCTCACAAGGTCACCATGAACTTTGCCCTCCTGACATTAATTTCAATAGGAGTCATCTACAGGTCATGACCAACCTGCATACCAAGTACAAAGTTCCTATGTACAAGCGTTCTTCAGTTATGGAGTGGAAACAAGTGTGACAGATAGAGGACCGGACAGGCAAAAACAATATGTCAGCCCTCATGTATGGGGGAGACATAATAAATATGATCTCTTCTGAAATTATGACCCCCATAGGGTTCAGTTGTTTTAAGAGCAAAGAAAGTCAGGTAATCAAAACAGGGCTATAATAGGCATCTTGTTTGTATTATATTGTGAATTCATTCTTAGAAATCTCGCAACAAATCCTTTTTTTTTTTAATTTTGCAGATAATGGATATGTCACCGGATGAGCTCAAGTTGGTGGCAGATCATATGGGTCATTCGGTTGAAATACATTCAAACATATATAAATTGCAAAGTTCTGTTTTGGAACGAACCAAGGTGGCTAGGGCATTGGTTGCGCTCGAAAATGGGAAGCTGTCGGGTTTTCATGGAAGGCCCTTAAATTCCATTTGCCTTGAAGGTAAATATATATAAATTTTATTTAATGTATTAACCAACTTCCCATTTTGAAGTTCAATGCAATATTATTTATTTCCAGATAATTAAACTTCTATAATTTTGATTTTGAATTGTGACACTTTTCAAGTAGGATTACATACAGTCAAACTTGCGATCAGCAGCCACCCACGGTACATGATAAAACTGGCTGCTTAAGACAGATGTTTTTTGATAACACATTTTAATGATTTGGTTGCATTTGCTCAAGTTTTGTCAGTTCACTTTATAAAAATTTACATGCAACTGCTAGGAAAATAGTAATTTACATTACAAATAGTAAATAGTCTTTAAAGGGCCTACACATTGCTTTTCAAAGTTGAGATTAAAATATACATATAAACAAGTTAAAGGGACTACACATTATATCTTTAGAATGGGTAGATAATACTTTAAGACAATATCTGACACAACTTCCGAATTTCTACGATGCCCAGGTGACGTTTAATGCCAACTTCCATAAGGCTAATTTGCCTTTATGACGAAAACACCAGAATGAGTGACGTCATGTGGGGCCACTTTATATTTACGGCGAGCGATTCAACTAAAAGTGGAACAAGGAGAAATAGGCATTTTACCATACCAAGTTGATTTTGGGATCGGTAACTCGGCCCTATGAATCTGACCAAGAAAACAATGAGAAAAACATGCAGTCTGTCAAGGGCTTGAACCTGGGACCTCTCGCTTTCTGGACAAGTACTCTACCGACTGAGCTAACCGGGTCGCTTACATGCAATATCACCTATTGTCGATTGTGTATAAGTTAACACCCGCGACAAAAACCCGGCTAAGCTTGATTTTCATCCCCGAATATTGGAATACCAGTACCAAGGATGTCTTAATATACACTGCTAGAGCCATAAGACTGACTAAACAGTGCTGTCACAGTCCCTTATTGGGCGCCAATGTCGCACGAAGAAAAGAAATGCTTATCCATTCAATTATAAAGATTTTCTATTTTTTGACAGAAAAATGTTCAAAGTCATCTGCTGCAGAATTGTTGTATGATGGAAAGGGTTAATACACATTGTCAGGATATCTTTTGCCAGCAAAATGAAAGCTTGTGTAGTTGTCTGATGGAAAATTGTTTCTAATTGTCAAAACTGCAAAAGCCGCCAACGCTACTTGAACATATTTGCCAAGATATCCCCACCACCATCTTGCCAACGGCCTATATGCTGTGTATCTGAATTGATTGAGTTATTGGGGTTTAACGCCGTTTCAGTCTCCATAAGTTTCCTAGCGATTTGGAAAAGTTGAGACCGAATTTATACTGAACTTTACACGAAAAGATACAAGATGGATAGCTGCTGCAGTAAAGAATTCTTCTTGGTACTGATGTTCCGAAATTCCAGGCTAGCAGGGGTGTATGTCGCGGGTCTGAACTTATACACAAAAGAGAGAGAATGTGTAAGCAGCCTGGTTAGCTCAGTCGGTAGAGTGCTTGCCCAGAAAGCGAGAGGTCCCAGGTTTGGCCCTGGACTTGTTGCATGTTTTTCTCTTTGTGTGACATTGGCGCCCAAAAAGGGAAGTGACAGCACTGCTTGGTCAGCCTTACAGCTCTAGCAGTGTATATTAAGACATCCTTGGTACTGGTATTCCGATATTTGGGTGCAAAAAATTTCAGCTAAGCAGGGGTTTTGTTTCCGGTGTGAACATATATTATTATTATACCACATTTATATAGCACTCTTATCATAAAATACATACGTTCAAAAGTGCTTAACAGACAAATACATGTATACAAACAATCGATAAAAAGTATCATAGACTAGTATAAAAATATTGCAGGTTTCTTTCTACATGAAGTATTTTTCCTGTTATAAATCAAACAAGTGCAGCCTACACCTGGCGCAATAAGATATGTGTAACATTGATTATTAAAACTTACAGTTTTCCTGAGGAGAGCTTTTTTTTTCCACCGATGGCACATCCACAGAATATGTAATACACACATTGAATAACACGTTTTCTGGATAATGATTTTTCACGCTAAGCTGCGTAATTTAACATTCAACTTCCACTTTTGAATTGATATTCATCAAATTGCGAAAATTTTACACTATCGTGTGCAGAATTTTAAATGTGTTGAAATAACAATTTTTCTATCAGATAAGTTGACGTAAAACCAGTATTTTTCAATTATATTAAATTGTTCAAGAAGCGTTTGTTATTACAAACATGTAATAGTAGCTTAGGGCTTATGTGATGGGGTCATGCAATTTACAGTTTAGCTATTGGTAGCTGGGGTATTTATCAGCTTCAATCTTGTTTTATTTAAGGAAATAATATATGAAAGCTTAATTATGTTGAAGTAATTACAGTTTTTATTGTACATATATTATAATTTTCTATGCAATCAAGATTTGCCAGACCCTTTACAAAACCTAGAAGAGGACGAAGAAGCTGATAGCTCTACTGATGGGGCTTTGGGTGAGGTTGATCGCACACTAGAGTCAGAGCCTGAGCCTGTTCAAGGGCCATCGAAAGGTAATTAAGTCTCTACTTTAAATAAGCCCTGGCATTTGAAGGGAAACTATTGTAACAATATGTTGTGCTATGTCTTTTTGACCTGTCATACACTTCAATAACACCAGAGTTATGTTCTTTTTCAGTAAACAAGAGGGCCATGATTGCCCTGGGTCGCTCACCTGAATGTTAACAAAATATTCCTTAAATTTGACGTAGAGACATGCTCAAGCCAGAAATTTGGCTTCCAGAGTGACAAGATTTTCCTTAAATTTGACCAGACATGACCCAGTTTCAATTTTTCTGACAAAGTTTCAACATGCTCAAGCCAAAGATGTGGCTTCCAGAGTGTTAAGAAGATTTCCCCTAAATTTGGCCTACCGGTAGTGACCTTGTTTTTGACAAGACATGACCCAATTTCAAACTTAGCCTTAGATATCACTCAAACAAACTTTCTGAAAAAAGTTCTAACAAGCTCAAGCCAAAAATGTGGCTTCCAGAGTGTTAAAAAGACTTTACTTCAATTTGACCTAGTGACCTAGTGTTTGACCGGACATGGCCCAGTTTTTGAACTTGACCTTCATATCATCAAGACAAACATGCTGATTAAGTTTCACCATGCTCAAATTGAAAAAAAGGCCTTCAAAGTGTAAACAAGATTTCCATTCAATTTGACCTATAGTGACCTAGTATTTTAACTGCCTTGACCCATATTCGAACTTGGCCTATATAGCATGAAGATAAACTATATTTAAAGCTGCCTTATAAAAAAAAAAGGCTTTTTACAGTGTTAACAAGATTTTCCTTCTCTTTGACCTAGTGACCTAGTTTATAAACCCTATATGGCCCATATTCACACTTGACCTTAATATCAGTAATACAAACATTCTGACAAAATTCAAACTGCTGAAGCAAAAATTGCGCCCCCTAGAGTGTTAACAAGATTTTCCTTTAACTTGACTTAGTGACCTAATTTTAGACGGCACAATTGGCCAAGTTTTGAATTTGCCCTACATATTATCAAGACTTACATTCTGATAAAGTTTCAACATGCTCAAGTTAAAAATTTTGCTCTAAAGTGTTAACAAGATTTTCCTTCAATTTGACCTAGTGACTGAGTTTTTACATGTACCTGAAATGACCAAGATTTGATGGAGATGAATGTTCTGATAAACTTTCATGGAGATCTGATACAAAATGTAGCCTTTAGATTGTTCACAAGGCAATTACTGACGCGGACAAAATCTGATCACAAAAGTTCACTTTGCACTTTAGGTGAGCTAAAAGTAAGTACAGAGTACAGTTTGTACACACAATTATCAGAGTATTAATAATTTTATAACTATCAAACTTGATAACAATGCAGATACATGTACAATGTATCGGTTAAGTTTGATAACCAGATGCTTGTCTGCACATGTCTCAAATTCACTGGTTTGATACCAAAGAAAGTTGTGTCTATTTTTGTCAAAGTCCATTTGAATCATTTTTAACCCTTTCCCTCATATAGACACTTTCTGCCACCTCTGGGCCAGACAGCATTTTGAAAACATAGTGACAAAATCTTCCCATTTTTGATGCAATATGTTCAAAGTCGTCTACTGATGAATTGTCTTATGAGGGAAAGGGTTAAATAACAATGCTTGCAACACTTTAAATAAGAGATTCAAATGTAAAATTTATTTCTTCGAAAATATTGCAGGTACAAAGAGAAAACGTTGGAGTTTTGATGAGGAAAGAGATTTTGATGAAGCTTTTGAAAAACAAATTAAAGAGAACAAGAATATTACCACTGAGGATATAAGAGCTGCAAAGAAGAAATTTAGATCTCTTCAAGAACGTTCAGAGGCTGTTATCAGATCTAGAATGAATAATATTAAACTTGGAAAAATTAAAAAGTAGAACTTATAAACTTTCAATCATATATACAACAAATCTGCAGCAGATGACTGTAAACGTATATATCAAAAAATGATAAATCTCTGTAATTGAATGGATAACCTATTACTTAAGGTTGCAAACATTGTAGTAAAAGGATTAATTGCTTCTTTTGAGCAATTTCTACTTTTGTCACTATGTTTTCAACGTCTATATGAGTGAAAGATCGATTACATGTTCTGGACATTTTTGAAGAGATGTGAAGAGAATGATATTTTGTTAAAATCTTTCGCGTCCTACTCCTCCTTCAGTTTCAACCTGATTTACTTGATACTGGGCATGAATGTTAATCGGGAGTAGTAGATGTGCAAGACACATTTTTCATGTCCATGTGACCTCTGACCTTGAATTTGGATTTTCTTTGTTAAAATCTAATCTGTTGCGTCGTACTCCTCTTTCAGTTTCAACCTGGTATATTTGATACTTGGCATAAATGTTAATCAGGAGAAGTAGATGTGCAGGACGCAAATCTCATGTCCCTGTGACCTTAACCTTGAAATAGGAAATTTGTTGTTAAAATTTAATTGGTTGCATCGAACTCCTCCTTCAGTTTCAACCTGATTTACTTGATACTTGGCATAAATGTTAATCAGCAGAAGTAGTTGTGCAAGACCCAATTTTCATGTCCCTTGACCTCTGACCTTGAATTAGGAATTGTTTTGTTAAAATCTTTGTTAAAAGCAAATATGTTCTTGACAACATTTCTTTAAAATTAGATTTGTATGTTGCTTTTTGATATCATCTTAGTATTTCCTTTTGATACTGATATTCAAATTGTCTGAGTCAAAGATAATATTGTGAGATATAATATGTGTCAGGGGTTGGGGCGGGGGTATTAATCACATTAAGTGGTAGTTCTATTTCTATCTGGCTGTCTGTCTTACTTAATCTCTCTCTTCACTATTCTGGTAACATCTGGCGTGGTGTAATAGCCTGTAATTAAGTTAATACCTAGATACTTGTTCTATCTGTCAGTCTGTCTGTCTTACTTAATCTCTCTCTTCACTATTCCGGTAACCTCTGGTGTGGTTTTAAGCCCATTAATACTTTAAATGGATACTTGTTCTATCTGTATGTCTGTCTTTCTTAATCTCTCTCTCTCTCCATTTTTCTGTAAACGCCTGCAAGTTAATCCATAGATACTCGTTCTCCTTTCTCTCTGCAATATTTCAGTAACGTCTGGCTTGGTGTCTGCAACAGTCTGCAAGTTAATACCTGTATACTTACTCCTCTCTAAATATATGTCTCTCTCAGTCAAATTTTCAAGTAACTCCTTTTATGATAGCATGTATTTATATTACTTTCAATAAAATTATTGATAATTGATTCATAAAAGTGTTTGATTTTAACAATTAAATTCCCCTCATGTTCAATTAGACATTTAATCCAAAAATACAAGATAAATACCACAGGCAACATGTCGCAAACTCGTGATGATGAATGTGTATTCCAAGCTCCTTCAAACTCCTATGATGCACAGGTACATGATGTGTTATACCTACATAGATCTAAAAATATATACCTTAACACATCAAGTACCTATGCAATAATGCATGGATAAGATGCCTTTGAAACATTACAACCTAAGAGCTATAAGTATGACGTTGACCTTTCAGGTACAGTTGTTGGTCTTGTGAACGACATATCACACCAGCGAGATAAACATGTGTGCTGGACAAGCTAGTCCTATTAAACAGTAATCATTTTCACATTTGACCGCTATGGTTTAGCTTAATGCCATTTGAGCTACAGTCCTGGGTCTTGTGAGGTATATACTCTATGGGGGTATGAAGGAAGAATCATGAACCTGTGCGCCGCCTAATGATGGTAAATGTTTGTGCCAAATGTCTTTTAAATCCGATGCCCGGTTAAGATGTGGACATATACACCAGACCAGCATTGTGAGGGTTCCAGCGATGGCAACGAATACCAAAATTAGTAATCGAATATTCGACCATTGGTGCATACTTCGCCAACAAAGAGTTTAGGAATTTGTATTTGCTGTAATGTTATCTAGCCGTTGTCTCATTTCGTTCAAAATCCAGTACACGCATTCAGATTTCCGTTTAACCAATGAATAATAAAGAAAAGAATATTTGTGAAAAATACTTCAGTAATGTTCTCAGCTTTAAATCAATTGATCAAT